>CAUYQG010163659.1:0-18018 GCA_963574415.1 Tarsius wallacei
ATATAGTTAAATATCAATATGACTGATATCTGTGAAAACCATAATGGTTTCTCATGTTTAATCCAGAAATAAAATATCTGTGCCTTCTCTGATTTTTTCTTCAATATTCTTTTATCACATATTTACAGTTTTTTCAATGAAAATACTTTTGCCTGTTTGCATCCCCGCTGTAATTGTGTTCAATGTCAGGATTTTGTACTATTTATTTTTCCCTTCTACTACTTTGCTTGTATTTAGTGGCAGTAAATGTCAGATTTCCCATTTTAAATTTCCTTGACAAATACTCAGATAATTCAGTTTCTGCTTTTTCTTTTGTTGTGCATACATTTAAGAAAATCTGTTTTTCATAAGAAAAACTTTATTTTCATGGGATTTTACATAATTTTGAATATTCATTGTATTATTTTTAGCCCTTACTCTATTTATAAATATATTACTGAATTATAAGCCATACGGGTTTCCAAATGTTACGTTATTGACTTATATTTTATTTTATTTTGTTATTTATTTATTTATTTATTTTTTTGAGTTGGAGTCTCACTCTGTCGCCCAGACTGGAGTGCGGTGGCCGCTTCCAGCCACCCCAGCATCGACCTGCTGGGCTCCAGCGATCCTTCCACCTCAGCCTTCCAAGTAGCTGGAACTACAGGTGTGCGCTACCACGCCCAGCTAATTTTTTTGATTTATTGTAGAGACAAGGTCTTGCCTAGTTGCCTGGGCTGGTCTTGAACCCATGGGTTCAGGCAATCCACTAGCCTAGGCCTCCCAAAGTGCTGGGATTACAGGCTGAGTCACCGAGCTCAGCCTATTGTTGTTTTTTAATCTGTAGACTATATAGATCTATACAATAATGGCTGCTATTTGTGCTCTCTAATCTAAAACTCAATATACTTTCAAACATGAATCTAACTCTTTCTCCGCAAGCCTGCTTCTCTCCTGTTTTCCTTATTTTGGTCCATGATCCTGAAGTTTACAGAGTTGTCTAAGCCACAAACTTGGTCTCAAACGCTTGGCCTCAAGCAATCTCCCCACTCTGGCCTCCCACAGTGCTGGAATTACAGGCATGAGCCACCACATCTGGCCATGCCACAAACTTGGAATGTTCCTTCTCTCCTCCACAATCTTTACCCGCCCCCTCCACCAAAAAACTAGACTTCAAGTCCTGTCAATGGTCCCTGCTGAGTATCCCTCCACTATGTTCCCTGCTGCCCATGTTCACTGTCACAGCTGAACTTAGCTCACCGCCAGGTTTCTACAGCAACCTAGAAACTAACTGCCATGCTCAGTCCCTTCTTTTAATTCATCCTCTGTCATTCCATCTGAGCAAAACCATCCCATCCTTGACAGATCCTAGTCTATCAGCTCAGCATTGGTAAGCCCTTCTGGGCCTGTCCTCTTCCAAACTTGCCGGCAGTCCCACCATCCTGAAACTCTCATCCTACTGATAAGGATGTGGAGACTGCCCCCCTTGCCGAGTTTTTCCAAAAGTAACAGGAGTGTCACTCACAGGCTAACAAATCCAGTCCCCAGGCCAAATCCAGCCCGCTGCCTGTTTCTGTAAGTAAAGTTTTATTGGAACACGGCCACAACTCCTTGGCTTACATATTGTCTCTGGCTCCTTTGTGCTTCAATGGCAGAGTTGAATAGCTGTGACAGAGACCATATGGCCCCCTAAGCCTGAAATATCTACTACCTGGCCCTTTACAGAAAAGGTTTGCAAGCTCTTGGTATAACTAACAGCAGGATGAGTACAAGGTGATGCAAAATCTGCCAGCCAGGAAAACAGACTTCACCAGGCTAGTCTGGAATCAAGGGAACTTGTTTTTGTTTTTTTGTTGTTGTTGTTTATTTTCTTTTTATATTTCTTAAATAATCATTTCACATAATTACCCTGAATTTAAAAGCAGAGAAAATGTCATTCCCTTCCTCCCCAGTAAAAGGCTTGAATATGTTTTGGGAGACCCCTTACAACTTTTTACCCACTTTATTATTTTCTTTTTGGTTAAACTTCTTGAGTTATAATGTATACACAACGAAATTCACCAGTTTCCAGTGTACAATTCAATGAGTTTTGACAAATGAGTTTTGACATACAGTCATGTAGTCACACAGAAATCATGATATAAACATTTCTATCACCTCCAAAAAGTTCCCATATGCCCCTCTGCTATCTACTCCCTACCACAGACCCTGGCAGTCACTAACCTGCTTTCGATGGAAATGAACCCAATTTCTTGTCCTGACTGCACTCTCTTGTACTACCTGGCTAACACTGGCTGAACCACTGGGTTCTGATTCTCAGGCTTCTCATCTGTGGATTAGCAGCCTTCGATTAGCACTGACACCCCTACACATGTTGAATTGCAGCTCTGATTTAATCAGTCATCCTTCCAGGCCTGTGGTTACATCTAATTTGAAGAAAGGGCACCACGACTAAACGCAAGGTCTGCAATCTGGATTAGAAGGCTTCTAGTGTTTCTTCCAAGTCTAATACTCAGGGCTTTCACATACCTCTGAGCTATATAAGTTATCTTTACTTACAAGAGTAGAGTAGAGTGTGGAAAAGGAAATAATCTGCCCAGAAACTTAAATCACAAGCATCCTCAGAGCTAAAAAATAATTAGTAAATGTATGAACTCAGCCTTGAAAAAAACCATATAAAAACAAGGTCAGGTTTTCGACCCCAGTCGGAGCTGGGGGCTGAGACTGGCTGTTCCCTTGGAAGCAGAGGCCATGTGAACCCCTAACACATAATAAAGATCCAGCCAACAAGAACTCTGGGAAGCCCAATTAAGAACCAACAAAGCTCTTTCACTTTGTGTACAGAATGGAGCGTCTGATTTTGAGGACGAGGGAAACACCACTGGCCACGTGTTAGGGTACCACGCAGAAAGATCAGTAATGCTGAAGACAACAATAAAAGTTTGGGCTTTTAACCATTTGGGAAAAGCTGATCTGCACATCACTGCCACATATGCAGTAACAAATCCACAGCTTAAATTTCTTACAAAAAGAAAAAAAAAAAAGGAATGGGAAGGACAGTCTGTCTTAAAGCACTTGCTTCTTAAAAAGCAAACTCAACGTTCTTGCTGGTAACCAATGTCCTCTAAAACTTATGTCACTCTGAAGACATCAGAAGACGTAACCAGGAAACAACCACACTTTGGGTTCCTTACGTAGGCAGAAGATACATTACTTAAACAAAACTTGAAACCAGCGGACATATCCATGCCAGAATAACTTAAGGAAGTAAAAATAGAAGGAATACTTTAGCTCAAGGATTCAAGTTACCCTCATTTGAGATTTCTGAATGAAGAAGTAATGTCCCAGCTGAAAATCTTGACCAAGGAACACTGGCTTTCAAGTCGCAAGTCTCCCAAGCCTATCTGCCCCACCCCCAACAGATTCTGCACAGCTTCCAACCCCTGTGTGAGGGACCCAGCCTGATCCCCACTCCAAGAACCCCGAGCTGCTGAACAAAGTCCAGTCACAGAGGGAGAAGTGCTCAGAGCAGGGAAAGGGAGATAACAGAAGTTAATAGGGTCTGAAAGCATTTTTGGAAGGAGAAATGTATGCTGCTCTAAATCATGAAAAAAGAACCGACATATAAATCATGATCAACTGAAAAGCTGATGGTCTAAAGAGACCATCAGAATTCAGAAGATAACAGTGGCCCTCCATGTTTAGCTTCTCTTGTTCCTCCCTCCAAAAAAATGTATGATGAACATAAAAGATATTAAAACACCGAGGGCAGGGAGAAAATACAACATTGGCTTAGATGTCTGAAGGTGCACACCTGTGTGTGTATACATGACTATACCTCACAATGCAAGTTCAAAAAAATGCAAAATGAGAGATTCTAAAAACAAAAATGAAATTGTGGAGATGAACACAATGCTCTGTTCAAAGAAATATGCCCTTTCCAAGGCTGTTCGTTGTAATTCAGTAACCAAACTATTGTATCCAATTTTGTAATATTTGGATCCAAGAGGGGATGGGAGGGAATGAGACAGAAGGAGTCCCATGGAAACAGAAGAAAGGAATGTCCTTAACCCAATATGTTTTACTTTTTGCCCCCCTTGTGCAGCTTATTTTGCCAAAATTATAAATTAGACTTGGTCTAAAAACCAAACACTGTTGCCATTGGCATGCTTATGCGGAGCTGGGGGTGGAATTGACCAGTTCCCGGTATACATCGCACATTCACATTTATAGCCCTGGGGGGAGTCAGCTCCGCACAGGAACACGCAATGGCCACAGCAGCAAGCCTGCAACGTGGGCTTCAGCCTCACCCATTGCTCAGGTGTCAATACCACCCAGCGGAAAGTTCCACTGTACGGAGGTGAACACACAACACATCCACCACCTCCACTTCCCTTGAGCCGGCAGGATTTCATGGAAAAATTGTCTCTCCGGTCCTCCCCCAACACTGGAAAGTGCATGGCCCCAACAGCCAGGTTGTATATTAAATTAGACCCCTGTGTGAACAAGGCTGCGGTTTACAAAGCACCCGCACGCACAATGGCTCGTGGATTCTTGCAACGGCCCCCCGGGAGGAGGCTGGCCAGGTGATGATTATTTATGTCCAGTTTACTGAGGAGGAAACCAGAGCTCAGAGACTATACTATCCGTAAAAAGTTAAAGCTGAGACAGAACCCAGACCCAAATCCTTGTGGGGTCTGAGGGGGTCAGTGAAGACATGAATAGAGGAGGAAAATGGCTTAAGTACATACGGTAATCTACAGACCTTCTAATGCCAAGTACTTACTATGTTTCAGGTACCACACAGAACACTGAGGAAATGGTATAATCTACAGTCGCTGTTCAAGTAACTGAAGATGGAGGATTGTAAACAATGCAAGGAGGAACTGTAAGCCCATTGTATAGACCAAAAGAAGCAGTATGGCCTCTGGAGCCAGATGAACCTGGATTCAGCTCTACCACTTTCCAGCTGTGTGACCTTCCACAAGTTACCTAATCCCTCTGTGCCTTACTTTTCTCATCTACAAGATGGAGAAGATAACAGTACCTACCTCATGGAATTAACAGGATGATTAAACGTGTTAAAATTTGTAAATGGGTCAATACTCTTAAAATACTTACAAATATTGCCAGGTATGTAGTAAGTGCTAGTTTGTGAAAAAAATAAAGAATAACAAAAAGGCTGGGCTCATTGGCTCATGCCTGTAAGTCCACACTCTGGAAGGCTGAGGCAGAAGGATCACTTGATGCCTGGAGTTCAAGACCAGCTTAGGCAACAAAGTGAGATCTCGTCTCCACACACACACACAAAAAAGAAAGAAATTCAAAAAATAAGCCAGGCATGGTGGTTTGTGCCTGTAGTCCCAGCTGAGGACTTTTAGAGGCTGAGGTAGGAGGATTGCCTGAGCACACGAGTTTGAGGCTGCAGTAGCACTCCAGCCTGGGTAACAGAGCAAGACCCCCTGACTCAAAAAATAAAATACATAAAAATAACAAAAATTTTTTTAAAAATAAAAGAAACTAGGGCTTAGGGAGCTTTTAAGTAGCTGGCCTAAAGTCACACAAGCAATAAAAGGCAGAGTCGGGATTTAAAGTCATTTCCCAGAACTATGCCAGGAGAGCATGCACCAGGGGTAGGCTGGGACAATCTGGAGGTCTGATGGCAAGAACCTGAGGTGGACAGCAGCTGATGCCTTTCACTTCCTGCAGGAGCAGGAGACGGAGGTGGCCATGGTGCTTCCATACGAAGAGGTGGAGAAAGGCCGAGACAGCTGCCAAACTGGAACAGCTGCCTGGGACGATGCGGCAGGTCTGTCGGATAGCAACAAAGTCTTTCTAAAATGTGTAACCATAGTTTTATTGAGACGTAAAGCAGATACCATCCCAGCCACCTATTTAAAGTGCACAATGGGTTTTAGCAAGTTCCCAGAGCTATATAACCACAACCACAATGAACTGTAGAACATTTCTAACACCTCCCCTCAAAATAACCCTGTACCCATCAGAAGTCACCCCACCCAAGTCACCCCCCTCAACCCTGGGCAATCACTAACTACTTTCTGTCCTTATGGATTTGCCCAGACGTTTCACATAACGGATTCTGCACGTTACACATAAATAGAATCATCAAGTCCACGGTCTCGCGTGATCAGCTTCTTTCACTTAGTGTAACGTTTTCAAGGTTCATTAAAGCCTTCTTAGCACACAGCTTATATGTTCCCCCCTTGGCACAAGCCCTTGGGATAAAATCCACAGCCAACAAAGTCCAGGGTGATCTGTCCAGAAGCATCTCAGCCCACATCTTCGCTAACCACTATGCTGGATGGTGGCCATGCACCTCTGGCTTCTGGTCTACCATGCGGCCTTTCCTGGGTCACGCTACCTACCTGGAAAGCTCTTGCCACCTCATCCGTCTGTCTCACCTCAAGCCTCACATCTGCAAGGAGGCCTCAGCTGAGCACAGTATATAAAGAAGCCATGTTGCCCACTCCTTGGGACTTACCAAACCTGTAAGTATTTATGTGTCCATTACATCTCAGCTGCCTCCCTGCCTGTCTGTAACACAGGGCCAGGGCCATGCATGTCGGCACCATCCACCATTAAGCCTCGTGCACCTGGCACAAAGGAGTTGCTTAAGAACAGCTTAAATAAAAAAGAAAAAAGGAAGGAAAAGTTGGGTGGAGGTTGAAGACAGCAGTTTGGAGATGTGTAAACCACTAAAGGCATAAACTTCCTCCCACCCTGTCAGTATTCTCCTGAGTGAACCCATTCAACTCTCACCCTCTCATCTTTCTTTCATACACTCACTCCCATCATGGACCCCGCTGGGATAAGGGCTGTGGGTACCCACCTCGGGATATCAGAAAGAAACAATCCTGGCCCTTTTATGAGAGAGAAAAAAAATCTTTTAGGTTCTTCCATACACCATTCCCACAAGTTTGCTGTATTTTGGCTCCACGGGATAATAGCTCTACCTACCAGAGGGACTTCATTGAAACTTTCTCTTGTTCTCCAGAAAACCCAATTTTTACTACACTCAAGGGGCCAACAGAAAATTCCCCGTCCTGTGCTGAGTGATATTAATTTCATGGGTGCTCTCACCTTAGAGTCACCTTCATACTGTGTAGGAGAACGGGTAGTGAGGCCTGCAGCTCTGACTGTCACAAGCCAAGTGACCCTGGTCAGATCACTTGACCTCTTTGTCAATGTGTGAAATGCAGGGGCTTGCAAGGTGACCCTGTGGGGGGGCCACTGGCCCTATATTCTGATTCTGTATTTCTTAGGGCACTACCTTCTTCCCATCTTCAAGTGAATAAGGCACCATCTTTATCCCAAACCCCTATTAACAGAAAGGTCAGGTCCTCTGATGTCAAAGCCAGCTCCCACCAATTGGGCAGGTAATTGGCACTATTTGTATACAGTTAACTGACATGTGAAAAAGTAGTTCTTCCAAGGCTAAACATCGTAAGATCATACAAGCCCAGAATTAGAGAAGACTCTTAAAGCATTGTTATACTTCTTGGTTTCATGTCGTGCTTAAGAAAACACAGTTGTGTGCTCAGTGCATTTGATTTCCAGAGAACCAAGTCCTGCATTGGCTCAGCTGGGACATCGGGGGAGGAGAATCATCTCCCTGTGATTGCTGCCCTCTCCTCACACCAGGAACAGCAATGCCCCCTCTGCTATCCCTCCCACAGAGAGAGCAGCCAAGGCTGTGTTTAAGGAGCTTTCTGAGCTTCTCAAAAGAAATAAAAATTCTACACTTAGAAACGTACACATTAAGTCTTTAATGCAAAATACAAGAGAGTTTATCTTTTTGTATATATTTATGCTTTTAAGTGGGGTCTCACTCTGTTGCTAAGGTTTGAGTGTGGTGGCACAATCATGGTTCATGGCAGCCCTGACCTTCTGGGTTCAGGGAATCCTCCAGTCTCAGCTTCCTGAGTAGCTAAGACTACAGGTATGCGCCACCACAGCCAGCTAACTTTTACATTTTTTAATAGAGATGAGGTCTCACTATGTTGCCCAGGCTGATCTCAAACTCCTGGGCTCAAGGGATCCTCCTGCCTCGGCCTTCCAAAGTGCTGGGATTACAGGCATGAGTCACTGCACCTGGACAAGTTGATCGAACTCACCAAATACTATAGCTAAAAAGAACTCTGCTTTTCTCTGGTAGTACTAAAGAATGAACTCAAACTGGGGAAAACGGAGTGTAAAAGTGCACATTTAATAACAGCAAACAGGTAAACGTCCTTTACCATGTGTCAGGCGCTTTCCAAGACTCAGTATGTACAACCCCTTAAGCCTCCTGCACCCCTACGAGTATGCACTACATTCGTACCACTTGGAGATGAGGTGCTGAGGCACCCAGAGAGAAGTGACTTGCCCATGGCCACACTTGGGGCGGGTGCCAGAATCCCCACTCCTCACTGCCAGATGCTACCCTCCCACCCTCCAGCACAGAATGTTCGCAGACGTCCCTTCAGCCCATCTCAGGAAAGTACGGTCTTCTATAACAAGAAATTATCCACATCATTTAAACCGACTTTGCTTGCTGCCTGTGACTGCCATCGGAAATGTTAATGGGCATTCTACTGAGATAGGTGAGTGCAAAAATACTTCTAACTGAAAAAAATAGTATCAAAAACCAGTCTGCGACAAGTTGGGCAGCCCAAGTTTCTAAATAACACTCAAAAATACAAGCATGTCAAGCACAATGGCTCATGCCTGCAAACCCAGCACTTTGGGAGGCTGAGGCGAGAGGCTTATCTGAGCCCAGGAGTTTGAGACCAGCCTGGGCAACATGGTGAGACCTTGTCTCTACAATAAATCAAAAAAATTAGCCAGGCATGGTGTACATACTTATAGTCTCAGCTACTCGAGAGGCTGAGGCAGAAGGATCGCCTGAGCCCAGCAGGTCAAGGCTGTGGTAGCTGTGACCATACCACTGCGCTCCAGTCTGGGCCACAAGAGTGAGACTCAGACTCAAAAAAAAAAACAACAGCAACAACAAAAAATACAGATGAGATAAACTCTGTATATTTTTTCCAACAAATCTGGGTAAAATTCTTTTCTAGTTCCTTCATGTTTGAATGTGGTCCTAGAAACTGGCCCCTGAGGCCATGACCTAAGGGTAGTGGCCAGTCACATGGAATTGTCCGCCTCCAAAGGATTGTATACCTGGAGAATTCACAAATTCTCTGTCTCTATGGCTCACATTTATTTTTCAAAAACTTTATTTTAGAAAAAAGCAGGTTATTCCTTTCTGGGACCAAATAAGAATATGGTACACGAGGCTATGCACTTCAACTTGTCTGTGTGCCATCAGAATCCCAGAAAAAAAGACAAAGGCAGAGAGAGACAATGCTCCAAAAAAGAGAAATGTCAAACAGTTTTCAGCACAGGTCAGCACCTACCTGCATAACCTAAGGGCTTTGGAAACAAAATACCTGTCTGTGAGGGTTCCTTTGTAGAGAAGGGCCAGTTCCCTCAACTCGTGTACTGACTTGTGTCTCATCTCACAAACAAAAACAAGAAAAGCACGTACACACATGAGCAACGACGCTGGCCAAATTCTGTGAAACTTGAGGGTTCACTCTACCAGAGACTTAGTCCCCAGAGAAACAATTGGACCACCCCTGAAAGACAACTTGGAGGTAGGGGGCAGGCATAGTGGCTCACACCTGTAATACCAGCACTTTGGGAGGCCAAGGCAGGAGGATCATTTGAGCCCAGGAGTTCGAGACCAACCTGGGCAACATAGCAAGACCCCATCTCTACAAAAAAATCAAAAAATTAGCTAGGCATGATGGTACGAGTCTGTAGTCCCAACTACTCAGGAGGTTGAGGTGGGAGGTTGAGGCTGCGGTGAGTGGTGATTGTGCCATTGCATTCCAGCCTGGGTGACAGAGTGAGACTCAGACTCAATCAATCAATCAAACCTTGGGGGAGTGGGTGGAGGGAGAGGAAGGATGAGCAAAGACCTCTCAAGCTGTTCTCCTTCATATATATATATATATATATATATTTTTTTTTTTTTTTGAGTTGGTGTCTCACTCTGTCGCCCAGGCTGGAGTGCAGTGGCATGCTCATGGCTACCCCAGCATTGACCTGCTGGGCTCCAGCAATCCTTCCGCCTCAGCCTTCCAAGTAGCCAGAACTACAGACCTACACTACCACACCCAGCTAATTTTTTATTTATTGTAGACATGAGGTCTCGCCAAGTTGCCCAGGCAGGTCTTGAACCCACAGGCTCAGGCAATCCACTCACCTCAGCCTCCCAAAGTGCTAGGATTATAGACTGAGCTATCGAACCCAGCCCACTTATACTTTTTAATAGCAGAGAAGAAACTGTGAGAGAATAGCTCTAAGAAAAAGAGTTAGCAAAGAGAAAACCAACAAGATAAGAATGCAGGAGGCAGCAGAAAGGGAGCTTAAACTTTGGGGAAGAGGAAATGCAGACTGAATGGCTACTGTTTCCATTCAGAGCCCCCAAATAACCTTGGCACTCCCTCTCAAGACATGTCCTTAAGCGAAACAACAGCTACCAAGACTTCCGCAGGGAACCGCCCACGCTGTCCTCCCCAGACTCCTCGGCAATGCACAGATACTTGGCTCGAATCACCTCTGTCCTTCGTTTGTCTGTTTCTTGTTTTGAGGAGGCACAGCACTACCAACAAGACAAAAGCTTTCTGCTTGGGAGCCCTAAAAGAATGACATTTTCCCCCAAAACAAAGAGTTCATTCCGTCTGAACCAACTTCCATTTATTTAGCCAGGAAAAATGCATCCACTGGACACTACTACATAACACTCGACTGCTAAGGGTTTCTCAAGATATACATGGCCAACAGGTGACACAATCAACAGGTGGTCCTGAAGAGGGCCAACAACTGGAGAGGCCATCTTCTTACAATCGTCACAACTGTTTAGTCATCCAAGCAGAAACCATAGGTCATATTCCTAAGAGGTCAGTAACCCCTTAAAGTGATTCTACACGAGGCTTATGCCTCCATAGAAAAGTCACACATCTAGAATGACAGACTTCTTCAGAAAAAGAAGTACTTAATTTGGGATTTATTTTGATAATAGATTACTTATTTATATATACTATACGTATTACAAGTATGGTATATACTTGCATTTTAACCATTGTAAATACATGTATATATTTTATATAGACACACACACATGCACTCCATAACCATCCAATCTAAAAAAGCCCATCTACATATCCTAGTCTTATCTATCACACCACCTTTTAAAATTTCATTTCTTCTGAAGACACCACTCTTTGAAATACCTGGTTTGTTAGCCTCATGCTTCCTGTTTGTTGCCTTCCTCTAAAACGTCTGCACCAGGGGCCCCCAACGCCCTTAGCCAAGGACCAGTACTGGTCCCGGCCTGTTAGGAACTGAACCCCACACAGCAGGTGAGCAGCAGGTGAGTGGAGCATCATCTTCTGTCAGATCAGCGGTAGCATTAGATTCTCATAGGAGCATGAACCCATTGTGAACTGCGCATGCAAGGGATCTAGGCTACACACTCCTTATGAGAATCTAATGTTTGATGATCCACCCCACCCTCAATCTGAGGAGAAAAACTGTCTTCCACAAAACCGGTCCCTGATGCCAAAAGGTTGGGGACCACTGGTCTGCACTACAGAGTTAAGCATCTCATCTCCCTTTCACCTGCAGTATCTCTAGCTCCTACAGCAGATTCTTGCTCCTTGGAGGCAAGTAAGTAACTACTGAATGAAGAAGGAACACATCCACACACCCCAAAACGATAGGAGGGCATTATAGAAAAAGAAAAACAGAGTGGACCCAGAGTCAGACAACCTGGGCTCCAGAGGCAGCTTGACTTCTTAATTTCCTGTGTCTAGACTCAGTTACTTAATCTCTAGACCTCAGTTTCCTAGTCTTACACTTTGTAAAATACTTTATTATTGCTGTTAATGACATCTTGAGGCCATGAAAAGGTTCATTCGAATAAATCCTGAAGTGAGTGAGTTAATCTGGCAACAGTGAACTTTCTCATCTTCACTTTGCAGCTCTGATGGGAAACCTCTCACGTGTATGACAGTTTGTTTACAGATTAGAGTAGAAAGTATAGTATAGCAACCTGGAGCAGTGGCTCACGCTGTAATTTCAGTACTTTGGGAGGCCAAATGAGAGGACTGTCTGAGCTCAGGGGTTCGAGACCAGCCAGAGCAGCAGGGCGAAACCTTGTCTCTACAATAAATTAAAAAATCAGCTGTGCATGGTGGTACATGCCTGTGGTTCCAGCTACTTAGAAGGCTGAGGCAGAAGGATTGCCTGTGCCCAGGCTGCAGTGACCTTGAGCGTGCTATTGCACTCCAGCCTGGGAAACAGAGTGAGACTCCTACTCAAAAAAAAAAAAAGAAAAGAAAGTATAGTATAAAGAACAGGGATCAAATCCCTACTCTACCACCCAATGTTAAGCCTTTCCCCTATTAGATATGAATAACAAATACATGAATAGTCCAGAGATCTCAGAGAGCTACTACGGAGGTAAAAACCTATAATACTTTGCCCAACAGGTTGGAACTTGCCTATCAGTCTACATTAGGATTCTGGGAAAAAGCGCCATTCTAACAACAAAGGGACAGTGATACAAGTCCCATTTCATCAGCAACAGTAGACAACGCCTCCACGAAAAGCCTTCTATTCACCAGTCACATGTTCTTTTGCTCCCAGATCTTCCTTACTAAAATATAATTCACATACCACAAAATCCACCCTTTTAAAGTGTACAGTGCAGTGGTTTTTAGTATATTCACAAAGTTGTGCAACAATCATCACTATCTATAGTCAACCCTTGCACTAACTGGAGGTTAAGAACACTGACTCCCATGCAGTTGAAAATCCATGTATAACTTTTTTTTTGTTAACGGAAAGGCCTTTCTCTGACACTCGGCCTGGGGTATAGTGGCATGATCATGGCTCACCACAGCCTCCAATTCCTGGGCTCAAGTGATCCTCCCACCTCAGCCTCCCTAGTACTGGGACTATGGGCACTACACTCCCACACCTGGTTTTCTTATTTTTTTGTAGAGACAAGTGTCACTATGTTGCCCAGGCTGGTCTCGAACTCCTGGGCTAAGCAATCCTCCCACCTCAGCCTCCCAAAATGTTGGGATTATAGGCATGAGCCACCATGCCCAGCAACGTAAAACTTTTGACTCCCTAAAAACTTAGCTACTAATAGCCTTCTGTTGACTACAACCCTTACAAATAACATAAACAGTTGACTAACATAAATAGACTAGCATCTATTTAGGTTAATATCAAGTATCTATACATATTTTATGTATTTATGACATACCTAATTTTTTCTTAATTTTTTTCAATATTTCCAGGCTATAGAATTCGTCTTAAGTTTTTTTCTTTTCTTTTTCTTTTGAGTTGGGAGTCTCACTCTGTTACCCAGGCTGCAGTGCAGTGGCACAATCATAGCTCACCACAGCCTTGACTCCCTGGGCTCAGATGATCTGCCTCAGCCTCCTGAGTAACTGGGGCTACAGACATGCACCACTATGCTCAATTAATTTTTTGAATTGTTTGTAGAGATGCCCAGACTGGTCTCGAAATCCTAGGCTCAAGCAATCCTCCTGCCTCAGCCTTAAAAAGTGCTGGGATTAAAGGCATGAGCCACCGTACTTAGCCAACATTTTTCAAAATGTTGCAAGTCTCCAAAAAAATTTCCAATGCATTTTTTTAAAGAAATCTGCTTGTAAGTGGACCTGCAGAGTGCAAACCCATGTTGGTCAAGAGTCAACTGTAATCTGAGAACGTTGCCATTATCCCCAAAAGAAATGTACTATTCATTAGCCATTGTTTCTTATTCCCCCTCCCTCCAACCCCTGCAATCACTAATATACTTTCAATCTCTATGGATTTGCCTATTCTGAATATTTCATATAAACAGGATCATACAATACATGACCTTTTGTATCTGACTTATTTCACACAGTATAAGGTTTTTAAGGTGTATCCATGTTGTAGCATGCATACTTTATTCCTTTTTGTGGCTGACTAATATTGCATTGAGTGGGTATACCACCTTTTTATCCATTCATTAGGTAATGGACACTTGAGTTGTTTCTACTTTTTGGCTATTATGAATAATGCTGCTATGAATATTCATGCATAGGTTTCTATGTGAATATATGCTTTCAATTCTCTTGGATATATAACTAGGAGCAAACTGTTAAGTCATGTGATAGCTCTTATGTCTGACTTTTTGAGGAACTACCAAACTGTCTTCTAAAGGAACTGCACCATTTTTCATTCTTTCCCGCAGTTTGCGAAGGTTCCGATGTCTCCACATCTTCACCAGTATTCTTTACCATTCCATCTTTTTTAGTATAGCCATACTGGTGGGTGTGAAGTACTAGCTTATTGTGTTAATATATTTTAACATCCAAGTTTTAAACAGGTCTTCAGAAATAGAAATTAAATGCCAGAGATTGGAGAAAAAATATCCACATTACACCAAGGCAGTACTCCTAAACCTATAGTCATTCAAGTACTACCCTCATGATTTTGCCAAATCTGAGTGCCCTTTCTACTACTATTTACATAATTATTAAAAGTCAATTTTTTTTCTAAACTGGAGTCTCACTCTGTCATCTAGGCTAGAGTACAGTGGCAAACCCTGTCTCACCACAGCCTCAATCTCCTAGACTCAGATGATCCTTCTGCCTCAGCCTCCCAAGTAGCTGGGACCACGGAAACATACCACCATGCCCAGTTAATTTTCTGAGTTTTGGTAGAGGTGAGTTCTCTCTATGTTGTCCAGGCTGGTCCCAAACTCCCGGACTCAAGCAATCCACCTGCCTCAGTCTCCCAAAGTGCTAGGATTACAGGCGTGAGCCACTGTGCCTGGCCAAAAGTCAATTCATTTTTAATTCCATTTTTAAAAGAATCTTTAAGTCACTGCTATCAATGAGTATCACTTGTCATAACTAGAAAGTATCCTAAACAGAAATATCATATAAACAAAGAAGAGTTAGCAAGATGTAATCGTCTCCAGGGGCCTGCTTCCTCTTATTAAGAGGAAAATTAGCAAGTGACAGATACTGAAAATGGCTACAAACACACCCTTCCCTCGATTTCATCAGGCAGATTGGACTAAGGTGCTACCACCATGACTCAGGCATTGACTCCCTGCTGTGTCCATGACCCTTCTGACATCATCTCTCTACTATCCTAGTAGAGAGACCCTGCCCATAATGTTTCAGGAAAGACCAAACCTGAAAGAGAAGGTCAGAAATCAGTTCCCTAGCAGTCCTTCTACTGGAGGGTCTTGATGGACAATTTTCTAAACAGCCCATTACCCTTTGGTGAGGGGTGTCCCTTCTTCACGTGAACAAACTTTGTTCAGCAAATGTCCAATAAGTATGCCCAGTTCTTTAGCTGCAAGCACCTGGCTTTTCAAGTTTCAACAAAAACAACTTTCAGAGCAAATACACATAATACGAATTAAAATAAAGAGCACCTGCCCTGGGCAGGCAAGCCCAGACAATGCTAACAATGCTATCCATAATGTGACAAAGCGCCTGGATGGGCCTTACTGACAGAACTGGCCCTGAGTGTAATAAAACACACACACACACACACACACACACACACAATGTGCTGGCTGTGCTTAAATACAATCCAGCCTCTCCCACCCAGCCCAACACACACACTATATATATTTGAGTTAGATAAAAAGCAGCCAGTGACAGCGTATTTGGGTGCCTCCAGATTTTAGGACTAATTATCATCTGTCATCATCCAAGCTTAATAAAATACTAAATAGCATATTACATTAAAAGAAAAAGCATGATTATTACATCTGAAGAATTTCCCTGGGAACCTCTTTCCCTGGGTTCTCCTCCTCAGCTTCAGCTCTCTGCTCAGACATCCCTTTCACTGAGAATACATCCCTGACCCTCAGCACTAAGCCCCCCTTAGTCAGTATTTTAGGCCACCTTTCCTTTTGCTTCACAGCACATCCTGCTGTATAATGTACTATTTGCAAGGGTGGTATCTGTCTCCCAACACAAAACTTCAAAAACCAGAACCAAGACTATGTTGGTCCCCATCATATCCTCAACAGCTAGGATAGCTCCTGGGACAGAGGTATCCAATAATTATTTGTTGAATGAATGAATGAGATCAAAGGATGTCAAAATGTTAACTGCATAAGGACTGTAAAGTTTGGCCATGTACAGAACTACTACTAAGAGTATATTTCAAGGCTGGGCATGGTGGGGCACGCTGGTAATCCCAGCACTTTGAGAGGCTGAGGAGGGAGGACTGCTTGAGCCCAGGAGTTTGAGACCAGCCTGGGCAACATAGTGAGACCTTGTCTTAAAAAAAAAAAAAAAAAGAGTATTATTTCAAAAAGGTCAAACGGTGCAGGGTAGGGGCTCTACACCTTCCTAGAGTTCCCAGATATCTGACCGCAACCCAGTCAACACCAAACAAAAGCCACCCTTTCTTCCTATATAACTTCTAAATAATGAAGTTGAGTACTTGATTCTATCAATGAGCTTGTCCGGAGGGCCTGGTGGTCAGTGGAGAAGTTGGTGACAAGGAAAGGAAGAAGGCAAGAACATGACAATGTACTGAGTGCTCTCCATGATATGCATATTCCTTATTTAATCCACAAGGAACACTTCGTTATTTCTCTGATACAATGGAGACTTGTAAAATGTAGTAACTTGCTCAAAGTCACACAGCTAATAAACAGTCAAGCAGGAGCAAGTCTCTCATTCTTTACGAGCTAAAGAAGTTAGGCCAGGGCCAGGGAGCACATGCGAGCTGAGATAGGCCTGAAAGAATGGACAAAACTTAAGTGAAAGAAGGACATCATAATATAACTATACGGGAGACCTATTGGTAACTGACCATTTCCTATGTGTGAGGCAAGGGACTAAAGCATCTGGCTCATATTATTTCACTTATTCTTCAAATCAACTCTAGGAGGCAGGCACTACAGGTATCACCATCTTATTTTAGAGTCAGCATCTCACTCTGTCACCTACGCCAGAGTACAGTGACAACAATCACAGCTCACCACAGCCTCAATCTCCTGGGCTTAGGCAATCCTTCCCCATCAATCTCACAAGTAGTTGGGACTACAAGGCTCACACCACCACACCCAGCTAATTTTTTTATATATTTTTGTAGAGCTGAGATCTTTCTATGTTGCCTAGGCTGGTCTAGAACTCCTGGGATCCTCTCACCTCAGTCTCCCAAGTTGCTGGGATTACAGACGTGAACCACTGAGCCCAGCCAATTATCCACATTTCACAGGATAAAACTGTGGCTGAAGTTTTCACTTCCACATGTGAAGAGAAGTGACCTGGACAAGGTAAGTGAAGGTTGCTAAGTGTCTGAACCTCAAGCTGTAAGAGTTCACATCAGGGCACGGATCTGTTCCTCCACCTCCTGCCATGATGCTGGGAGAGAATGGCATGCCCGAGGCACAGAGGAGGGAAGGAAGGTGTTACGCAGTGCATGCATTCAGTGTCTACTGTATGTCAAGTTGGCACAGGGAAAAGTGAGCAGAGATGGATGACAGAGCCCGTTCTCTAGAAGCTTCTATGGATGAATAGAAGACAGTGAAGACAGAGCAGGTCTCAAGAGTGTGAGGTCTGGAGTCAGGCCACCTGGATTCAGACAATGACCAGCTGTGCAACTTAGATGATCACTTAATTGTTCTATGCCTCAGTTTCTTCCACTACAAAATGGCCATAATGATATAATGGTCAGACCTACCTCATGGGTATCTCATGGGTTAAAGAACATTTTAGTTTTTAGTTTTTTGTGTTTTTTTAATATTTTATTTTAAAGATGTGGGGTACAATTCAGGATTAGGTATACAAGTGGACATGGTACAGGTAAAGTTTGGGCCTCCCTTTGGTCCCCACTTTGCCTGGTTTGAGATCAGATACCCTTACTTAATGTTGTGCCACCCTCCCCAACCCCGGCAGTATTCCGCTACTGCCAATCCCTTATTCA
>CAUYQG010163663.1:0-17638 GCA_963574415.1 Tarsius wallacei
GCTACCACGCCCGGCTAGTTTTTTTGATTTATTGTAGAGATGAGGTTTCGCCTGCCCAGGCGGGTCTCGAACCCACGGGCTCAGGCAATCCACTCACCTCAGCCTCCCAAGGCGCGGGATTACAGGCTGAGCCACCAAGCCTGGCTAGATTGACTCATTATTAATACTTATAAAAGTTGTTGATCTAAAACTTCTTTTGACTGAATTCTGCTGAGTAGTTCTACATTTTTATAACCTAAACGAGCTACATTTCTACTTAATGTTCTTAAATTTTGTATTTGGCTTGTTTTTCTTTTTAATAGAAAGTGACTTCAGTGATGATTTTAGTGATGATTTTGTAGAAACTCGGCGAAGGCGGTCAAGGAGAAATCAGAAAAGACAAATTAACTACAAAGAAGATTCAGAAAGTGATGGTTCCCAGAAGAGTTTACGACGTGGTAAAGAAATAAGGCGAGTTCATAAGCGCAGACTTTCCAGCTCAGAGAGTGAAGGTAAGAAATAGACCTATTGACAGAAGTTTGGGCAAGGTAAAAATAGACACTTAAATTTACTTTTTAAAATTATTATTTATTTTACTTGTTTGTTGCTTTTTTTTTGAGATAAGATCTTGCCATGTTGTGCAGCCTGTTCTCAAACTCCTGGGCTCAAGCAATCCTCCTACATTTCACCTCCCAGACTGCTGGAATTATGAGCATGAGCTACCATGCCTGGCAGTAGATAGTAAAGTGAACTCTGGATGGCGATTCTATAGCATTTCTTTAAAATTCTTATAACCAGTAGTATCTTTGAGATAAAACCCATAATTTTGTGCTTGGTCACTAATTATAGTTTAAATAAATTATACTTGGTAAGAAGTTCATTTTCAAGATCTCTAGTGTAAATAATCAAATTATTTTATTTTATTTTATTTTTTTGAGTCAGAGCCTCACTCTGTGCCCAGGCTGGAGTGCAGAGGCATACTCACAGCCACCACAGCCTCGACCTGCTAGGCTCAGGCAGTCCTTCCTCAGCCTTCCAAGTAGTGGGAACTATAGGTATATGCCACCATTCCCAGCTAATTTTTTTATTCATTGTAGAGATGAGGTCTCACCAAATTACTCAGGCTCGTCCTGAACCCATGGGCTTAGGCAATCCTCTCGCCTCAGCCTCCCAAAGTGTTGGGATTATAGGCGTGTGCCACTGCACCCAGCAATAATTAAATTTTAAATGGAAACTAGAAAAGTCTCAGAAAATTGTGATCTGATCAAGATTTATTCTGCTTTTTCCTATTTACCATGTTATTCATGACCGTCATTTTGAAATTACCTCTTATGCTCTGACAGGCTGAATAGTTTCATACCAAAGTACCTGCTGTCTCTCTCCATTTTGACAATGAGTTTAAATTGGTAACTATTTTATTTGTTAATAGCTTTAGCTGTGCCCATACCTGAAGTTCAGGAAGAGCTCTAAAATAGGAGTTTATGATATACATTTAGTCTTTTGTTTTGTTTTGTTTTTACTTTTTTTTTTTTTTTTTGAGTTGGAGTCTCACTCTGTCGCCCAGACTGGAGTGCTGTGGCCGCTCCCGGCTACCGCAGCCTCTACCTGCTGGGCTCCGGCGATCCTTCAGCCTCAGCCTTCCAAGTAGCTGAAACTACAGGCGCGCGCTACCACGCCTGGCTAATTTTTTGATTTATTGTAGAGATGAGGTCTCGCCAAGTTGCCCAGGCGGGTCTCGAACCCGTGGGCTCAGGCAATCCACTCACCTCAGCCTCCCAAAGGCATGGGATTACAGGCTGAGCCACCGAGCCCGGCTTGTTTTTACTTTTAAAGACGAGATCTCTCTATGTTGCCCAGTCTGGAGTGCACTGGTTATTCACAGGCACACTTATAGTGCACTACAGCCTCAAACACCTGGCCTCAAGTGATCCTCCCATCTCAGTTTCCCCCGTAGTCAGGAATACAGGAGTGTGTCACCACAACCAGCCTCTATTTAGTCTTTGTAGTTATTTCAGAGCTTTTTCTACTTTTATTTTAAGTGACCCCAACTGTCACCTTTCCACCTTTTTTTTCTCACATATTTGATTCACCATTGTTTATAGTCTGTTTTGGAAATTGTTTGCCTTCATAAATTAAACATGAAATGAATTACGTTTAAGCCCAAGCCAGGAGAAAAAGGGGGGAAAATATTTCGACGTCGAGACTAAAGAAGGGAGGTGAATGTCTTTTTGAGTATTTATCTTCATGCGTCATACAGACAGACAAATTCATCAGTTCAGCCATTAAATATAAATACTTATTGAACTAGGCCCCATTTTAAGCACTGTACTATAACAGTGAACAAAATAGTCCTTATGTAACTTTTGTTTTAGTTAGGGGAAGAGAAACAATAAGATAAATCAGTAGAATATATGATATATTAGATGGAGATAAGTACTATGGAGAAAAAAAGTGATACAAGCAGATGGAACAACAGCTGTTGGCCTTGAGGCAAGTTTGTGCCTTTCACGTTCAAACCCTGGAAGGGAGTCCAAGGTTGTTGGGAAGAGTGAGTGAGGGGAAGAATAATGAGATGAAGCAAAGCGAATCAACAGGGACTAGACTGTGTAGAACAGCAGTCAGTGAGCTACAGCCCACCTGTCTATATAAACTTTTTGCAAAGCAAGTTTTATTGGCAGACCACCATGCCCATTTGTTTACATATTATCTGTGCACACTTTCTCAAAAAGTTGAATAGTTGCAACAGAGACTGGGGCCTGCCCTTTTATAGAAAAAATGTGCTAAGCTGTAACGAGAAACAGTGCTGTCCAATTGACGGGAATGTTCTCTGTGCTGATATTTACAGTAGCCACTAGCCTCATGTGACTGTTGAGTACTTGAAGTGTGGCTAGTGTGACTGCGGAGTTGACTTTTTAATTTTAATTAAATTTCAAGTAACCACATGTGACTGGTGTCTATCATATTAGATAACCCAACTCAGGCCATTGAGTAGACTTTGGATTTAATTTAATGGGAGGATTTTAAGCAAGAGAGTGACATGATCTGACTCAGCTGTTAACTTGCTGTGGTGGTTGTATGATAAATAGATTGAATGGAGCAAGAACAGAAACCAGAAGACCTGTAGGAAGTTATCGTATTAGTCCAGATAAGAGATGATGGTGGGTGGGATTAAGCAGTAGCAGTAAAGAGGTGAAAACATCAAATTACGGTTCTGTTTTAAAGGTGGACCCAAAGCATTTACTATTGGGTTGGATGAGAGAAAGAAAGAATCAAGGATGACTGAGCAATTGGAAGAATAGTTGCCAAAAACTAAGATGGTAGCGACCACAATGTTGCAGTTTTAAGGGGAAAGTTCAGGAGCTCAGTTTTGGACAGTGAGGTTGAGATGGCTGTTATGATATCCAAGCATAGATGGTGAGTAGGCAGTCTGATATACTAGTCCAGAATTTTGTGGTTACCCAAAACAAATCTGAGAGTCATCAGCATATAAATGGTATGCAAAGTTGTAAAACTATGTGAGATCTTCTGAGGTGTAAGTACAGTCATAATGGTGTAGTATTTACATATAACCTATCCACATCCTCCCATATTCTTTAAATCATCTCTAGATTATTTATAATACCTAATACAGTGTAAATGCTATATAAATAGTTGCAGCAGTTCTACATTATTTAGGGAATAATGACAAGAAAAAAGTCTGTGCATGTTCAGTTCAGATACAACCATCCTTATTTTTTCTGAATATTTTCTATCCATACTTAAATATTGAGGACTTACTGTATAGACAAAGAAGAAGAGAAGACATTTAAGACTGCCAAGGGCATTTAATAACATGAGATGAGAGTTGGCACAGTATTTCATATGTACAGAGTCAGGTGCCTAGATTTAATCTTCACTTATCAGTATGTTTACATGATTCCCTAACTTTAGGATTAGTGGGAAGGAGTTTGTGACAGCCTATCTTCATTTAACTCAAGAATCATCAGATTTCTTCCCCAGGAAATCTACTCTTGCTTAAAATCATAGGTAAAGTATACTGAGTCACATTGGGCATTACTATGGAACTGAAAAGATAGAAATCAGGCCAACTATTGAAGGAAAATATTTATGCACAAGCAAGTCTGAGAGCAGGAGTTGGGGTGAATGTGGGGAGGAAAAGGAGAATTTCTCAAATCCATTTATGATTAACTGTGCCAATGGCTTAAACATGCTGTTTATTCTAGAGAGCTATTTGTCCAAGAACTCGGAAGATGAGGAGCTAGCTCAAGAATCAAAGCGGTCGGTTCGAAAGCGGGGCCGAAGCACTGATGAGTATTCAGAAGCAGATGAGGAGGAAGAGGAAGAGGGCAAACCATCCCGCAAACGACTGCACCGGATTGAGACAGATGAGGAGGAGAGTTGTGACAATACTCATGGAGGTGTGGATCAGCCTACGCGTGACAGCCAGCCCCGGGCCCTGGCCACGGAACAAGAGAGCACCAAGAAGCCCTATCGGATAGAAAGTGATGAGGAAGAGGACTTTGAAAATGTGGGCAAAGTGGGGAGCCCACTGGACTATAGCTTAGTGGACTTACCTTCCACCAATGGACAGAGTCCTGGCAAAGCCATTGAGAACTTGATTGGCAAGCCCACTGAGAAGCCTCAGACCCCCAAGGACAACAGCACAGCTAGTGCTAGCCTAGCCCCCAATGGGACAAGTAGTGGGCAGGAGGCAGGGGCACCAGAAGAGGAGGAAGACGAGCTTTTGAGAGTGACTGACCTTGTTGATTATGTCTGTAACAGTGAACAGTTATAAGACTTTTTTTCCATTTTTGTGCTAATTTATTCCACGGTAGCTCTCACACCAGCGGGCCAGTAATTAAAAGCTGTTTAATTTTTCCAAGAAAACTCCACTACAGAATGACTTTTCAAAAGAAAAATTTCAACAAACCCTAAAGTCTTTCTGTGAAGTGACCAGTTTTGAACTTTGAAGATAAATAATTGCTGTAAATTCCTTTTGATTTTCTTTTTTCCAAGTTCATGGTCCTTGGTAATTTCATTCATGGAAAAAAATCTTATTATAATAACAACAAAGATTTGTATATTTTTGACTTTATATTTCCTGAGCTCTCTGACTTTGTGAAAAAGGGTGGATGAGAATGCATTCCGAATCTGTGAGGGCCCAAAACAGAATTTAGGGGTGGGAGAAAGCACTTGTGCTTTAGCTTTTTCATATTAAATATATATTATATTTAAGCATTCATGGCAAAGATGATGATTAACAGACATTCAGAGTTCAAGTCTGTACTGTTACAGTTTGAGTGTTGTAGATAACATCATACATAAATCAGTTAGTAACAGCCTTCGTGAAATCAACTTGTTTACTATTGGAGATAACCACACTTAATAAAGAAGAGACCGTGAAAGTACCATCATAAAAAACTTTAACCTACGTTTCTGTTAAAGAGGAGTTTCTTGTTTAAAAAAATAAAATAAAATCATCTGAAAAGCATTTGTACAGTAAAATGTATAATGAAGCTTTGACAAGCAGACTGTGCTAGCAACAAATTGTTTAAAATAGCTTTATGCACTGGTGACAAGGTGGCCTCTAATATACTTATGTCTAATGGAGATTTTAGTGAAATGAATGTGGTCTTTCTTAAGGCCTGGGTGGACTGCAAACTTTGCCAATAGTGTAACTCTTGTCTTCTGGCCACCTGATGTTTAAATATCTGAAATAGCATTTTGAAAGAAGTACATCCATATATAACATACATGAGGAGATGCTAAGCTGATTAGCGGTATTTTAGCACATTTGAAGACGGGGAAGGGATTTTCAGGTGAATTTTAACTGGTCTATTCTTGCCCTTAGTATCTACTTCAAATTGAAGTCTACAAACAAAGCAGTTCCTTTGGGAGGTTTTAGTTTGAGTTTTAGCGCGTGTGCATGTGTGTGTGTATGTGTGTGTGTGTGTTGGAATTTCCTATCTGCCTGGATATATTAGCAGGGTTTGAATGTAGTTGTGGCCTTTGGCCATTAGACTTCTATTAAAATTCATTAGTAGTCACACGACCAAGATAGAGTTGAATGAGAACTACCAATATACTTAATAGTCGTGACATCATTTCAAACATCTCAACACTTTAAGGAAAAGATAAGCCCTTTGTTTCAAGAGAAAGGGGTTTGTAACTAAATGTCTAACATATAATTGACACTAAAATAGGAACTTTGTCTTATTTAGTTTCTGTTATAGCTGTAAAATTTCAGGCAGAGCCATAACATTGTACAGAGTGTAGCACTTGTGATTAAACCTTGCCTGTTAAATTCTGAAACGTTCAACCATTACTTCTGTGAATACTTTTGCCCTGGGATTTGGGTTTTTCTGTTCCAGTGTTGTGTCTGTTGCCGGCAATGGACACACCATATCTGCTGCTGGCCCAAGGAACTTTGTTTATTTTTTCTTTTCAAATTAAGTATTATATGTGCTAGTCAGTGTATAGTAAAGCACTTCTCCTTTTTTTATTATTAAAAAGCTGACATTAGACCTGCATTATAAATACCTCTCTAGGAATTTTATAATTCTCCTTTTCCTTCCTCAACAGGTATTGTCCTTAAATCTTATCTTTTGGCCTTGAACATTTATAGTTGTTTTTCAGTTGTTGGTTCTTTTGCTTGTTTTGTTTCACTTTAGTTCTGTAGTACCCGCCTATTAATATTTTTTGCTTTGATTCTAGCAATGTATATGTATCTATATAAATAATAAAATAATGAAAGCAGCCTAAAAATAGGATGCACCAGTAGCATGTGGTTCCAAGCAAGTCGTGATTTTTATTTTGAGACAATGTTCCACTGGAAGGGAGGGAAGGGCTTGTGTTCACAGACAGTAAAGCAGAACTAAGGAAGGAGCTACAGTCACCTACAGATTCTCCTTTCCAGCTAAGTCTCTTTTATTTATTTGAAAGTCAGCTAAGAATGTTAACCTTTTCAACTCTAAAACTGTCAGGCAATTAGAAGGATTCCTACTAGTGCAAGGTAAGTGATTCGAATGGACAGGTGGCCTTTCCTGCCACCCATTCTTCCTCTGCTCCTTTAGTCCTGCAGCCTGGCAAAGCTACTGTCATGTAGGAACTCCCCATGTGCCCTGTCTCTACCTCTGGATACCAGCTCCTCCTTCCGTCTTTTATTGGTTCTACTTCTCAGTTATGCCAAGTGATCAGAAGTAGTATTAAATGAGTAGATAATTTATTTTAACAGGATGCCTAATGTGAAATATGGAGTTCTTTGTACCCTTCAGCTATAGAAAGCCCAAGGTAATTGTTACCATATTAAAGACTGAGTATTCCATTTAGCAAATGTCCCACTAACATGGGTTTTGATACCATTGTGCTGCCAGATAATTACCAAACTTAAATATGTGTTTGTCAACCTGATAGTTTGTGTACCTCACCTTACATTTAATTAAACCAATTAACTGAGTCACCAACCAAGAATGTAATCCAAGCAGCTGATAAATACAAATTATTCTTATGCAGATAGAGTGATTATAAATTATTTAAATTTTGAACAGTTCAAAAATAGTTCTGCTGCTTGGCGTTTAGATTCAGTCCCTCAGTGACTCTTCTGTTCACTAAAATACTCACTTTGAAGAAGCTCCAAAATTTTTTGAAAACGCCCAGAATTTAGAAAAAAATAAGCGTTCCATATACAGAGACACAAGAACTGGGGAAAGTATAGGAAAGCAGTAATTGAGCTAGAGTTTGGATCATCACAGATCCTTGTTAGACAACTAACCATGGAGTTAGATTCACAATAGCTGCTGCATAATAGAACCCTTTAATAATTTAGGCCTCTTTTTTGAAATACAAGTTGGACTCCCATTTTCAAACTAGTATTAAGAGGAGATGTAGCTTAGTATTCACTAAATTTAGTTTGGATTTCTGTAAAGGTTTGAAAACTAGTCCATTTTTCATAAAGCAGAAGCTTTGCTTTGAAATATATGTGAAAAGGACTCAGACTGAAAATACACATTTTGGTTTTGTACATTTGTGCTGAGGAAACCGTGTTTAACATAAAACATTTCCATTATGGGCACATTACTGCAAAACGATGGCAGACATTTTTAAGAATGTACATGAGGTTGAAGTTCCTTGACATCCTTTTTCCAATTGATCAAGGCTACAGACAGAGGAGAAAGGGGTGTTTCATTTAGAATAAATTTATGTCTACTGGTAATCCTTTTTTAAAAAAGTGAACTGCCAAAGAACCAAGAACTTCTAATGCTAACAAAGTTGTTGAAAAAATGGTTTTTAACCTAATTAATTTTAAAAGGATATTGTACATGTCCATTTTCACATTTTGCTTGATAAAACCTATCCCATAATATGCATTTGAGCAAAATATATATATTAAGAAAAATGTGAATGTTTACTTGCCTAAACTGAGTTAAAATGATGGAGAAATGTTAGCTATTTTTAAGTGGGATTGATGGAATGTCCTTTGTCACAAGGAATGCCTTTTTAGCTTCTGTTTGTGGGCATGAGAGATGTTAATCATTCACTGGTTTGTTCTACCATACAACTGTAAAGAACCTAAAGAATCTACAAGCTTAATATTCAGAAAAAGTTGTGAATGCTGCTTTTCACCAACAGTGGAACAGGTCCGCAATGCAAGGTGATGCATCATAACTATAGAACAAGTATTCAAAGACCCAGATCTTTTATTTAAATGTATACATATGTGTGTGTACTTATATATATATATATGCACACAGTTCAGATAAATATTGGAAGAAATAAAGATCCATCAACTTACTATTAAATAAGATAAAGCTGCATTGCAACTGTACAAAATTATGAACATCATTTAACTAAAGAAAGTCTAGAGAAAAATAGTTTCTCTTAGTTTGATGTTCTCAAAATATATCCCTGGTTCTCCAAGAAGCAGAGGATGCCAAGACTACATATCTGCTGTAAACTACCTAATCCTCTTCTGCTTAATATCCTTAAACTTTCTTAGATTAAAATCCATTCCTATTTTATTCACCATTCCCAGTGTGTACCTATAAACCTACCTTGAAAGTGGCAAGCTAACTGCTTATTTTTTCATTGTTTTTATACCAATCCTGAAAGACAAGGCCTTTTGCTATCAATGTGTTTAAACTTGGTTATTATGTTATATGTTTGCTTAATGATTTGTTTTCAAAGCATTTCACTACAACTTAAGTTACCTTTTAACATTTGAGTGCCAAGAATTGCTAAGTAACAGTAACATATTGAAGATAGTCATTCCCAAATAAGCAAATAGTCATAAGCTAAAACGTGAGCTTGGTATATAACCACTTGAGATTGTACACTCAACAGTTTTTTAATTCATACAAACCCTCTTAGAGGTTGATTAGAATAGGATCCCACTCGTGGATTTCCTCCTCCTCTTGGACATGCGAGCTCAATTTTTTCTTCATTTCATAATTATGCCACTTTGCTCTGGGAAATGCAGTAACCCAGTTCTGGCACATTGTAGTGGTATCAGTTGAAGATATTTTTATTGTAATAACCTTTAAATATGACTATCTTATACATAAGTTATGTGAGAGGGGATAACATTAATAGATGAGTAGGAATTTATTAAACTTCTTAGATATTTTGAATGAGAAAAATCATTTTTAAAGGAACTACATCTGTGTTTTTTGCCAAACCGGTACAAACTAGGAAATGTGCTAAGGACTGCCTTGTTCTTTTTGCCACTGGATGATGTAAGTTGAGAATGGAATTGTTAACCCTAACTATATATTTTCTTGACTTTCATCAGTTTCTAAAGAAATCTAATTTAAGTGTTTTGGGGTTTTGTTCTGTATTTATTGAGTTCTGGTCATAGACCAGGGAGCCTGCATGTCACGCTTGTGGACAGCCAGAACACAGTTATTGGGGAACTTAATGGCTCAAGACCTTCTGAATCGTTTAACTTATTTTGTATGTTGCAAAAAAAAAAAAAAAAAAAAGTTTATTTTGCTTGAGAGTCACATTTTTTTATAACTGTACAGCTTTTAAGGGATGGGAGGTGGGAAAATACCCATTAAAATAGGATGTAGATTTTTACAATTGTGTTTATGCTAGAACATCTACAGGTGCATTATGTAATTAAACCTAAAATTGTTTAAAAATTTGTGCCATGTCTTCTTCATTCTCCTACCCTTTAGCAGAATTGGTGCATGTCAATACTGCTGTGTGGACAAGCCTTGAAATTAGACTAACAAGCCCTGTCTCCAAAGCTTTAAGATCACTGCATGAAAATTGCACACACACAGACACATACATAGACACACAGATCTAGTTTGTATTAGTGTAAACGGACATTCAGGATCAGAACAGCCATGAGAAAAATTTGGCTATTAACAGCATATTCTTACAGTGCATGATTTTCGTGATGCCTAAATAGGGTATTCTCAGTGTTGGTCTGGTGTTTTGTTCTCTTATCAAAGTAGCTTCTTGATGATGGTATCTAAATTGTAGCTTTCCCAAACCTGCCATGAGGTTTTGTGTACACTTGGAAAGGGTATGTCCTATGCTGCGATGGGGGCGGGGGTGGGACAGGGCTTGTTTTCTTTTTAATCTGTAAAAGAAGAGAAAACTAGAATTGCTCTATTTGGTTATTCATTGGACAGGGATAAGATTTCCTACCATCCTGAAATATAGCAGGAAGGGAAATCAGACTCAAATTTCAATTCCCTCCTTATTTGGTAAATATTTTGAAATCTTGTAGAACTGCTGATTCTAGCACAGTCTTTTACATGGCACATTTTACCATGGCGTATTGACACCTTTGTTTAAATTTAAGCCAGTACTTTTTGCCATCCAATAATTTGGTCATTCTAATTTCTCACCTCTGTAGCATTGTATATTCTTGTAAGGAGTTAAATTTATTTGTGTGTCATAGTTTCTATCAATGCTACCGTCATGTGTTGTCAGCTGATGTGGGAAGTCAGTTTCTTTGCTATCCTTATTCAGAAGTGAAGCCTGGGATCATGAATTTCCATATGAAGAAGACAAATTCCAGATAAGAATTTGTAATTTGTATATTTTAGAAATTCATTTTGATTTTAAAGTAATAGCTGGGTTTCAGGGAGTGTTTTATCAGAACACCTCTTGGATTTTCAGACATGCTTATATGAAATGCTTTATTTTCCTATACATAAAAAAATTCCTGGGATAGGTTCTCAGAATGCTTTATTTTGTTTCTAGGAGATATGAATTAAAGCAGAAGCTCCAGGTTAGCATAGAACTAATTCGAGGTAATCAGGACCGTGCTGTTAGTCAGATAGGAGAGGTTGGAGTGCTCTCTGTCACATAATAATAGACTGCATGTGTGTGTGGGGAAGACCTGAAAACTGGAAATGTGATTCAATAATTCACAAAATAAATTTTGTGCATAAAAAGTATGGGAATTCCTGGTAGCTTGAAGCTTCAGGGATTAACTGCAGTGTATACCTACTGTGTTAGAACTGCAGTGCATAGTTGTTTAAATACAATATTCCTTGTAAGTGACAACCAAAATATGTTGTGGCTGATGCCAATATTTTTGTTAATGTTCGGTGTCTCATTACAGTCTAATCAGAACTCTTGGTGTTATAAGCCAGGCCTAAAGTCATTTTATAGCTATTGGCCTAATTGTGTAACTTTTTCTTTCAAAATGTTTTATTATAATACTTCTGTCATTTCTTTCACTTACTATGTCAATTGTCATAATAAAAATTTAAATTTGAATTATTTAGCATGATGTGTTTGCAAACTTAGTTTATTTTACATCTTGTGGCACGTGGAAAGAATTTTCTTTAAGAGTTCATAGAGGTTATAATATTTTTTAATCACCAGAAATTAGATGAATTATCTCACTGTCTGGAAAACAATTTGCAAGTGCATCAGTTTCCCCAAGATGTTTTTTAAGGCTATTTGCCAACTTGGTAAATATGGATACTTGGAAAACTTACTGATTTTGTCTTTAGCTTCTGGAGAACTGACATTAAAGAGGCTGAGGCCTGTAATCCCAGCACTTTGGGAGGCTGAAGTGAGAGGATTGCCTGAGCCCAGGGGTTCGAGACCAGCCTGGGCAACTTGGTGAGACCTTGTCTCCACAATATATCCAAAAAAAATTTAGCTGAGCATGATAGCACGCGCCTGTAGTTCCAGCTACTTGGAAGGCTGAGGCGGAAGGATCGCCTGCGCCTAGTAGGTCGATGCTGGGATGGCCGTGAGCGTGCCACTGCTCTCCAGCCTGGGCAACAGAGCGAGACTCTGACTCTTAAAAAAAAAAAAAAGAGGCCATAGACTTGTTCTGTGTGATCCTATGGGAACACAGAACTAGACCAGAGGGCAGAAATCCTAGATCAAAACTTTTCAGTTCATTCTAGGGAAGAAACTTAATGATCTAATAATAAACAAGCTTGAGAGTGAGTGAACTCTTGGGAATGAGGGATGTCTAACCCCTATTATACTCCCGGCAAATGGAAGTTCAGCCTACACCCAGAGGGCTTAGACCAGGTGACTTTAATGGGCCCTTCCAACACTCAGCATGAGTCTCATCTACAAATGTTGATTTGATAGTTTTTCTTTATTCTTGGAATATAAGAAAATGCACACTGAACTTGATTTTTAACCAACAGTCTAGCAGAAGTCATCACTATTTACAATTCTGACAAAATATTAGCTATTTGAGTTTTTGAATTCATAATTTCACTTAATGGAGTGAAAGGTGTCTAGGCATACAAGAAAATGACAGTTACAATGTTTTTCAGTGATTTACTTGAAATTTTCACTTACGCAGACTCAGTCAAGGGGCAGTTACATGCTGTGTTGGAAGCTAAAGGCGAGTGCTGAGGTGTTGTGGCAGCCTCAAGAGAGTTCAAAGGAGACTTTTCTGGAGCCGCGTGGGGCCTAGAACCTGGCTGTCAGCCCACTTCTCTTTCATAGTATGAGACCAGAAGATCTAGAAGAATTCTTTTTTAAAAACTGAGGATTGGTGTACTACACTGGGATCATTTAGTAGAAATGGGATTTTCAGAATAATGAAAATCCTAGTGAAATGAAATGTTGGGACTCTGCTTGTGTCATTTTGATTCTTCGGCGAGTTTGCCGAGCTCTTTAGGGTCCTAAAAGTCTAAATGAAAATCAAAGAGAAAGGAGGCTCTAAGGGGATTTGACTTGTTACCAGCAGCGCACATAGAGTTACATTCCAAATGAAAAGTTAGCTGGGAACCTACTGCCAAGGTACAGGTCTCCTACGACTTCCACATTGTTTCCTCCAGCCCATTTCAGAGCCCCTTGATCCACATTTAAGCACCTGTCCTTCTCCCTAGCTGCCTCCAAGGATGTGTCTTCTCTTTTTGCAGTAACTTGTATTCTTGATCTGGTCCCTTTCTAATTGCCTCCTCCGGGTCTTTCCCATCTTAATTATGTCTGCCTCTGCTCTCCATACCTCTACACTCACTCCTTTCTAGACAAATCTCTCCCTAGCATGGGAAACAAACGTTTGATCCTATCTCTGGTTCATTCTCCCTCCCAATTATTTTTTTACTTGATTTCCAGTTTTTTAAATAAATAGATTGTAGGAAATGCTCAACTTTATTTGGAAATTCTCACTGAAATGTCAGAAACTCCTAAGATAAACCTGGAAACCAGCAAGCTTCTCAGCAACATACTTGAACTCCATCATTAGGAACAACTGTTAGAGAAAGCTGAAATTTAAAACCATCCTTTTCCCTGCACTTGTTTTATGTTTTTCTGTTGAATGTGCATTTTGTTTTCTCTTTGGCATTATTGCTTGCTAGTGGGACACCAGTAATTGCACTATGAACTCATACAACTAAATAGGTCTTACTCTACCACTTGGAGCCAAAAGAGGAAAGACTTGATTGACAATAGAACCTGATTAGAATCTGTACTGTCCCTAGTTTCAACCATAAAAGCAGATTTTCTGTATTTCAAATCTAGTTTATGAGGATGAGTTTTGTGGTAACTAGGGCTTAGTAACAACAGAGAGACAAGCTGGCTCAATGTTAGAAAGTTGGCTTTGGATTCAGCATGATCTAGAAGGCAGGGCTAGAATTTTACTGGAAGATGCTGTGAGTAGAACCAGGAGTGCCAAAGAGCGAGGGATAAAGGCAAGGACCCACAAACAGAAAAAGCGTATCAGAGAGGGAGATCGAATGCTAAGCAGCAGTCTTTAGGATGGGATTGTCCTCTTTCTTGACAGCCACTTTTGCTAATCTGGATGTGCTTTCATAATGGTGTCCGAAACAAAAGTGCTTATTTATAAAACCTTGTTTTTGAGATATAATTCACATACCATAAAATTCACCATCATAAAGTATATAATTTAATAGCCTTTAGTATATTCACAAAGTTGTCCTAACCCTAAAACATCCCATACCCATTAGTAGTGACTCCCCATTTCCTCCTCCCCAGCCCTTGACAACTATTACTTTGTCTCTCCACAAATTTTTCTCTTCTTGACATTTCATATTAATGAAATCATACAGTGTGTGGCCTTATGTGCTATGAACTTCTTTCATCTATCATGTTTTCAAAGTTTATCATGTAACAGCATGAATCACTCCTACTTCATTTCTTTTCATGGTTGAATAAAATTTTACTGAATGGATATACTGCACCTTGTTTATCCACTCATCAGTTTATGAACATCTGGGTAGTTTCCACTTTGGGACTATTACGAATGGTCACAACTATTAATAATAACAACATTCATGTACCGGTTTTTGTGTGGATATGTGTTCAGTTCTCTTGAGTACATACCTAGGAATGGAATTCCTGGGTTGTATGGTAACTCTTTTTGAGGAACTGTCAATCAGTTTTACACAGTGGGTGCACCTTTTTACATTTCCACTAACAATGCATGAGGGTTCCAATTTCTCCACATCAGCTTTCATAATGGTGTTATTGGCTAGGCACGGTGGCACATGCCTTTGGGAGACGGAGGCGAAAGGAATGCCTGAGCCGAGGTTCAAGACCAGCCAGGGAAACTTGACAAACCTCGTCTCTACAATAAATCAAAAAATTAGCTGGACATGGTGGTGCACCTGTAGTTCCAGCTACTTGGAAGACTGAGACAGAATTGCCTGAGCCCAGCAGGTTAAGACTGCAGTTGCCGTAAGCGTGCCGCTGCACTCCAGCCTGGGTGACAGAGTCAGACTCCAACTCAAAAAAACCCCAAAACTATTATTGACAGTCTTTTTTATTATAGCCATTCTAGTGCACATGAAGTGGTGTCTCACTGTGGTTTTGATTTGCATTTCCCTGATGATTAATCATGTTGGACATCTTTTCTTTTGTGTGTGTGTGTGTTTTTGTTTTTTTGTTTTTTGAGTTGGAGTCTCACTCTGTTGCCCAGACTGGAGTGCAGTGGCCGCTCCCGGCCACCGCAGCCTCGACCTGCTGGGTTCTGGCGATCCTTCCACCTCAGCCTTCCGAGTAGCCGGAATTACAGGCATGCACTACCACGCCCGGCTGATTTTTGATTTATTGTGGAGATGAGGTATCGCCAAGTTGCCCAGGCAGGTCTCGAACCCGTGGGCTCAGGCAATCCACTCACCTCAGCCTCCCAAAGGCGCGGGATTACAGGCTGAGCCAACCGAGCCCGGCTTGGACATCTTTTCATTTGCTTACTGACCACTCATGTCTTCTTTGTAGAAATGGCCATTAAAATTGTTTGCTCATTTTTAATTGGGTTATCTTTTTACTTTTTACTGTTTTATAAAGGTCTGAATACCAGACCTTTATAAAATATATGATTTGCAAGTATTTTCTCTGATCTTGATGGTTTGTCTTTACATTTAGCATAATGTCCTCAAGGTTCACCCAGATTATATAGCTTGTCAGAATTTTCTTCCTTAAGGCTGAATAATATTCCATTGTATATTTATACCACATTTTGATTACCCACTCATCTGTTGACAGACACTTGGGTGTCTACCTTCTGGCTATTTTGAATAATGCTGCTATGGGCCAGGCATGATGGCCCATAGCAGCACTTTAGGAGACCAAGGCCGGAGGATTGCCTGAGTCCAGTAATTCAAGACCAGCCTAGACAACATAGTGAGACCTTGCCTCTAAAAAAATTAGCTGCGTGTGGTGGTGCACTCCTGTAGTCCCAGCCACTCAGGGAGCTGAAGTGGAAGGATCACCTGAGCCCAGGAGGTTGAGGCTACAGTGAGCCATCACTGTGCCACTGCGCTCTAGCCTGGGTGACAGTGAGACCCCCCAACTCAAAAAAATAAAAAATAAGAATGCTATGTACATGAGTGCACAAATATCTCTTTGAAACTCTGCTTTCAGTTATTTTGGATATATGCCCAGAAGTGGTGTCCTGATAGTGTCCTAAAAGCAAAAAGGCTTTTAATTTTGATGATGTCCAATTTCTGTTTTTTTCTTTGGTTGCCTATGCTTGGTGTCATAGATCTAAGAAACCACTGCCTAATCCAGTGATATGCAGATTTGTGTTTTATGTTTTTGCTAAGAGTTTTATAGATTTAACTTAACTTGGGCCTTTGCTCCTTTCTGAGTTAGTTATATATGATGAAGGTAGGAATCCAGATTCATTATTTTGCATGTGATTAGACAGTTGTCCCAGCACCATTTATTGAAAAGACAAGTCTTTCCTCCAATGAATTATTTTGGCATCATTATCAAAAATCAACTGACCAGAAATGTATGGGCTTACTCTTGGATTCTCAGTTCAATTCCATGGACCTATATGTGTATCCTTAGGCCACTACCACACAGTCTTGATCACTGTAGCTTTGTAGTAAGGTCTGAAATCAGGAAGTATGAGTCCTCCAACTTGGCTCCTATTTAATTCAAATTAGTCAAGGCTAATTTGACTATTCTGGGTACCTTGAATTTCCATGTGAATTTTAGGTTTGGTTTGCCAGTTCTGTAGAAAAGGCAGTTGGAATTTTGATAAGGATTATACTTAATTTGAAGATCATTTGGGGGAATATAGGCTTAACAATATTAAATTGATCAATGAAGATGAGATACCTTCCTTTTAAGGTTGAAAGGGCAGCCCATGGAATGGGAGAAATATTTGCAAATTAATTTTTTCAAGAATATTTTATAGTTTTTCATGTATAAGTCTTGTACTTTTTTGTTAAATTTATTCCTGTGAACATTATTCTTTATGTAAATAGAATTGTTTTTCTTAGTATTATCTTTGGATTGTTCATTGCTATTATATAAAAATACAATCGAAGGCCAGGCACAGTGGTGTGCTCCTGTAGACCCAGCTATTAGGGAGGTTCAGGCAGGAGGATCGCTTGAACCCAGGAGTTTGAGACCAGCCTGGGCAACACAGCAAGACTTTGTCTCTTTAAAAAAAATTGAAAAAAGAAGTACAATTGATTTTTAAATTAGGAATAAACTTAACCAAGGAGATGATAGACTTGTATACTGAAAACTATAAAGTGTTTCTGGAAGAAGTTAAAGAAGATATACATAAATGGAAGACATTTTGTGTTCATGGATTGGAAGACTTCATATTGTTAAGATGTCAGTACTAGCCGGGCTCGGTGGCTCAGCCTGTAATCCTGCGCCTTTGGGAGGCTGAGGTGAGTGGATTGCCTGAGCCCGCGGGTTTGAGACCCGCCTGGGCAACTTGGCGAGACCTCATCTC
>CAUYQG010163670.1:0-27873 GCA_963574415.1 Tarsius wallacei
CAGCCTCGACCTGCTGGGCTCCGGCGATCCTTCCGCCTCAGCCTTCCGAGTAGCTGGAACTACAGGCGCGCGCTACCATGCCCGGCTGATTTTTTGATTTATTGTAGAGATGAGGTCTCGCTTGCCCAGGCGGGTCTCAAACCCACGGGCTCAGGCAATCCACTCACCTCAGCCTCCCAAAGGCGCGGGATTACAGGCTGAGCCACCGAGCCCGGCGAAGGGGATTATCTTAAGCTGGTTTTGTGTTCTTCAAATCACTTGCTTATTTGTTTCTTTCCCTAAAAAGTTTAATCTTTAGGAGTTTAGAGAATATTAGTCAGATTAATGACTTTTTATACCACAAAGAAATCTAGAATATTCTGTATTTTTCAGGGGAAAATAGTTAATAGTGAATCTTCCTAAACACCCTGGCTAATTTGACTTGCAGACTTCAGGGCTTTCTGGACATTTTCCATATGAGGTGGTGGGACAGATGGGCTCTTTGTGTCATTCCTGGAGCCTGGGACGGTGACATGCTGCCACTGACTAGCCACCCTGAGGGATCATGCATGCATGTGGTGACAAGGCAAGGTTACAAGCTGGGGGTGCTCTGCGAATTTTAGTGATGTATCCATCTCCACCCCAAATTATACATCTTCTAGATCTTGCTATGTAATATTTCTCTTAGATTAAAAAAGCCTCTTCTGGCTTTAATAAGAAAGATCTTGAGTTATCAGCCATTACTGTCCAATATGTTACTGAAAGGAGTCGAGCCAGCAGGCCACTTTGCGACAGTTCTGAGTCCAGTGTCTGAAGGTTTACCTGGCTTGCTGGAGCTGTCTTCAAGGTCCCAAGCAATGCGGAATTGTAGGAAAGAAGGAGTGGCCTGAGAGATGCTGGCATTGGTGATTCCTCAGCACTGTCTTGTGCAGAAAACAAAGACTGTGCAGGAAAACCCTTTTAGAGGCAACACTACTTCCTCGAGTGCTGAAATGCTTGTCTTTGTGTTGACAGAATTGCTTAGTTAACTGGGGCCTGGTGACAGGAAGAGAAGCAGCCTGACGTGGTGAGAGATGTGCGATTAGAGGCCGTTGGAGGAGGACCATGATCAGGGCTGGATGCTCTCCAGAGGAGAAGTGACGAGATCATGTTCACACCATGAGTGACCTAGTGATGAGACCAGTGTCTACACCGGAAGTGACCTAGTGACGAGACCCCCATTCATGCTATGAGTGACCTGGCAGCCGAGACCCGCAACCATGCCAGGAGTGACATAGTGACGAGACCCAGGTTCACACCGTGAGTGACCTAGTGATGAGACCCGCGTTCACACTGTGAATGACCCAGCGGCTGAGACCTGTGTCCGTGTCGTGAGTGACCTAGTGACAAGACCCACGTTCACGCTGCATGACCTAGCTGCATGCCTCACATGTGATTTCCAGGTACTCTAGCCACCATTTGCTCTCTGATTTCTTGCAACAGCTTGCGACCTGGAAGCCTCCTCCTCCCACAGCACAGAGGGGGACAAAGGCTGGGGCAGTGGGACTGCCCGCCTGACTTGAAGTCCATGCTCCTTCGGCTGATTTATGAATTCCGTATTATCTTTAGCTACTTTAACTGTGGAAATTAGTTTGACCGTTTCTGAACACAGGAGAAATATATCACTTTTTTGAGGGGCATTGTTTATTACGTCCTTAGGACTGATAGAGTCAAAGAAGTCGCCAGGAGACCAACTGGCTGGAAAGCCCTACGTGGACCACGGGAACCGAGAAATAGTTACTGTTTGGGTAGAGAGGAAGCTACAGGGAAGAGACCAACAATGGGAACCATCTGATGGAAGGCTGTTATGGGGACACGTTGTGTTGACGACGAGGTGCCGGATGGCAGTGAGGTAACAGTGGGAACTGAGTGATCTGAGCCTCAGCACATGTGTCTAACAGAGACAAAGATTTTTGTCACTCAGTGAACTGCTGAGCCAGGGGGAACATGTCGCGTGTGTCCTGTGGGCTATGCTCCTGAGTTTCGGGATGACCACAACTGGACTTCTTCCCGTGCTTTGTGAGCGGCAACTCTGGTGGCATGGGGACTCTGCGGGCTGCTGGGTGGCCCCTTTCCCTTCAGGCTTTGAGACCTGTCCCAGCCAGACAGCGAGGTCTTTGAGTGCTTGTGGAGGGGGAGGTATGCACATAGGACACAGGCGACACAAGTTTCTCCGACTGGCCCCTCGGGGTCCCTTGTGCCCTCCTTTGTGCTGACCTCTGACCTGGCCTGCTCTGAGGCAGCCTGACTTGGGGACACATGTAGCCAGGCGGCATTGTGGCCGTGGGCCACTCACCGGCCCACCTCATCCTCTCCTGCTGCGCTCGAATTGCCTGGCTTCCCACCTCCTGGGCACACACTTGCTGCTTTCCAGAATGCCTTGCTCCTGCCCACGGCTGGCTCCTGCATGGTCCCCAAGAGCAGGCTCCTCGACGTCACCTGGATCTGCTACAGTGCCAAGCGATGTCCCCAGGACCCATGTGCAGTCGACTTGCCACCTGGAGGTGTCTGCTCCTGGTGTCTTCCCTTAAGGGTGTGGACAGGCCATAGCTCAGCCCCATCTTCCCAGTACTTGGCTGTGGCCCAGGCACGTGACCCAAGGGCTCCAGGGGGACAGCGACCCCTGAATTATGTGACAGGTCACACTGCCAGAGCTGTGCAAGAACATCTGGGCAGCAAAGTGAGCAGGTTTTTTTTTTTTTTTTTTGAGTTGGAGTCTCACTGTCACCCAGGCTGGAGTGCAGTGGCCGCTCCCGGCCACCGCAGCCTCGACCTGCTGGGCTCCGGCGATTCTTCTGCCTCAGCCTTCCAAGTAGCCGGAACTACAGGCGCATGCTACCACGCCCGGCTGATTTTTTGATTTATTGTACAGATGAGGTCTTTCTTGCCCAGGCGGGTCTTGAACCCGCGGGCTCAGGCCATCCACTCACCTCAGCCTCCCAAGGCGCGGGATTACAGGCTGAGCCACTGAGCCCGGCGAGCAGGCTTATTTTTAAGCACTTGCTTAAAAATTCTGTGGTCTTCATTCACAAAGTGCCAGAATATTCTATTTCATCATCTGATTGCGGTCTAGGTACTGTTGAAACCTTTGTTTGTAATATTGTTTCCTGCCTTGCAATGCTCTCAACTTCGGACAGGGGGCAGCAGAACCCAGGAAAACAGAGACCGGCACCTTTGTGGTTTTTCTTGTTACTGACTGGAAGCTCAGGTTAATGCTGTTATTTTTTTCTTTTTGTAGAGTTGGAACCTCGCTCTGTCACCAAGGCTGGAGTGCAGTGGTGAGGTCATTGCTCACTGCAGCCTTGAACTCCTGGGCTCAGATTACCCTCCTGCCTCAGCCTCCTGAGTAGCCGGGACTGCAGGCAAGCACCACCATGCCTGCCTAATTTTTAATTAAAAAAAAAATTTAATTAAAATTTTAATTACAAAAAATTTGTTTTAAGAGACAGAGTCTCACTATGTTGCCTAGGCTCATCTCAAACTGTTTGGCTCAAGTGATCCTCCTGCTTCAGCCTCCCAAAGTGCTGAGATTATAGGAGTGAGCCACTGAGTCTGGCCTCATTTCCATTGTTTAAAACTATGCAAAGGAGAGCGAGGAGGCTGGGTGTGGCGGCTCACACCTGTAATCCCAGCACTTTGGGAGGCAAAGGCAAGAGGATTGCCTGAGTCCAGACTGGATGAGACCTTGTCTCTACAATAAATTAAAAAATTAGCCAGGTGTGGTGGTGCGAGCCTGTAGTTCTAGCTACTTGGAAGGCTGAGGCAGAAGGATCACCTGAGTTCAGCAGGTTGAGGCTGTGGTGGCCATGAGCGTGCCACTGGACACCAGCCTGGGTGACAGAGTGAGACTCCAACTCAAAAAAAAAAAAAGAAAGGAGAGCGGGGAACGAAAAGGTGAGATTCCTTGTGGCTGTCCTCAGCTTGCACAGGTAGGAGACATAGGGTGGGCTGGGTGTGACTGGCAGGAGTTTGGCCCTGCCCACACCATCCCCTTGAAACCAGGAACAGAGAGAGGACTCTGGGAAGCCAAGGCTCTCACCATCCCCCTCCCCTGAGTCTGGCGCCTGAGGCCAGTAGCTTCAATGCCATGTACCTCTTGCCGGCAATGCTGCAGTCCCTCCATGACACACCCAGCGCCTGAGGGTGGCCCTCTGTCTGCACTCCCTGCCTGCTTGGTCCTGTTTGTGTGCTCAAAGACACATTTACAGCTGGTTCTTGGCACTGGTGAGAGTCTGGCATTTCTCGTAACTCAGAACCTCTCAAGCCAAGTGCATCTTTCTTTTCCTAAATGGCTTCCCATGATGCATCCTGCTTATACCAGTTTTCCTAAGGGACAGGACAGGCAGGAAGACAGCTCTTCTGGCAGATGAGTTAGATGAGACTCAGAGGGGGACATCCTGCGCCCATGTGTTGCCTAAACTTTAGAAGTGGGGTCTTGCTGTGTTGTCCAGTCTGGTCTCAAACTCCTGGCTGCAAATGATCCTCCCACCTTGGTCTCCCAAAGTGCTGGAATTACACGTTGAGCCCTTGCACCTGGCTGCACCACTTCATTCTGCACCTTTCTTTCTTCCTTCCTTCCTTTCTTCCTCTCTCTCTCTCTCTCTCTCTCTTTCTTTTTTGAGTTGGAGTCTCACTCCGTTGCCCAGGCTGGAGTGCAGTGGCACCCTCACGGCTACTGCAGCCTCGACCTGCTGGGCTCAGGTGATCTTTCTGCCTCAGCCTTCCAAGGAGCTGGAACCCCAGGGGCGTGCCACCACTAATATTCTGCATCTTTCAAGGTGACTTTTTCTAGAACCCAGCTTTGCCCAATAGTGCCCTGATTTATGAATGACTCCATTCTAACTAGAAAGAACATTCTACAGACTCCAGGAAAATTGACTCTGGACTCAGGATCAGCATTCTGGACCTGCCCCTGGCCTATGTGACCCTCGCCAGTCACCCTTCCTCTTCACACAGCTATGTTTAAAAATCTGCAACCTGAAGAGAAGGATGCCTTCTCCCAGGGCTAAGTTGAAGACTCTGGGGTGAAGGCACATGATCAAAGACAAGAGCTAGTACGAATCACAGGAGAATGGGCCAGCAGCAGCCAGTGATTATTTGGGGCTGACACTTGGGGCAGAGTATTGACTTCTTAAGCCTCATTTGCTTTCCTAAAAATGCACACAGGACAGTATCTCGAGGCCACGGGCCGAGGACAGAGACTTGATGAGAGCAGCGGACGCTGCAGAGGCCTAGGGAGGAGGCTGGAAGATGAACGCCATGTGGCTCACTGGGCCTCGAAGCTCCCCATTTCCTCACAGGGAGAAGAAGGAGGTGCAGCCATTCCCGGATGATGAGGAGCCCAGACCAGGCTCACCCCTGTGTTTCCCAGGAGCAGACGCTGATGTTTAGGCAGCCTCACAGCCGCCACGTTTCATTTCTTGGAATACGACAAAAGTGGGTGGAATAGGAGGTTCTGGCAGCTGCAGCAAAACTGAGCTGTAAGATTTAAGCATGTCCTCAGTGAAGTGGCCTCAGGCTTGTCCTGGCGTTAAAGAAGAAGACTGTGTGAGTTCGAATGACACCGTTTCCTGCTCATCCATGAGTCGGAGCTCCGACTTCTCCATCACAGTGGCCATGGCTGTGGCCGTAGTAAAATTGTGTGTGTCCACAGCTCTGGGCTTCAAGAGGAAGGGCAAAGGAAGGGGTCATCAACCCCTGGTTTTTCCTTTAATGCACCGTCATGCGAAGACTCTAGGTGTCTCAAAAGGCACACAAGAGAAGGTGACCCCCTGAGGATCTGAGGGGCTGGATGCTAAGGAGACGACACGTACCTGAGGGTGTGATGAGGACGGGTGAACACTCAGGTCAGACGGAGCTGTCGTGGGGACAGAAGGCAAGGGGTTCTTGGCCTCAACTGGAAAACTGCCTTAGCCAGAAGGGTCAAAGCTTGTGTGTGTGTGTGTGCGCGCGTGCGTGTCAGCATGTGTGCATGTATACATGTGTATGTGTGCATATGCGTGTGAGAGAGAATTTAGTCACATCAAGGTATGCTGGTCAGACTGAGCAATACATACCTCTCCATGAGAAGCATCAAAGCAGAGCAGAGAGCACTGACGTCTGTCATGCAACGCTCTCTAAACATGGAAAACGCATCTGAGTGAAGGAGACAGCTTCTTGAACATTTACCCTCACAGAGCACTCTTCCCCCCTGTGACTGAGATTAGTAATGAATTCTTATGAAACCAAATTTATGAGATGATCCCTGGTTACTGAGAAAAGGACAAGGAGTGAAGAGGGAAAGTGACTTCTAAACATGGCCAGTGGTGACTATGGGGGGAGGCTCATGCCTGTAATCCCAGCACTCTGGGCGGCCAAGGTCAGAGGGCCACTTGAGGCCGGGGGTTTGAGACCAGTCTGGGTAACACAGTGGGACCCTGTTTCTTACATTTTTTTTTAAAATAGACCAGTGATTTTACATTTGAATTTTTGAGGCAAATCATGGATGCTCAGAAATTGGAACAACTTCACAGACTCTTCACCACAAGTCCCTCAGATGAGTCAGCGGAGACCCAGAGAGATTCCAGGTCTTGCCTGAGGCCCATGGTGGGTAACACCCTGGGTGAAGAGATCCCTGAGGAGTCTTCCTGGACCTGGGCCTATGGGGCCAGGGGACAGTTACTCTGGGATGAATACATGCTGTTTTTAATATTCTCTCATTTAACAAGCTCAAATTTAACCTTTGCTGCAGAGGGAGGACGATGAGTTCCAACTGCTCTCCTGTTTAGTTTTGTTTTCGCTCTCGTTTGAGTGGGGTAGAAAGTGGGCTGGAAGTTGAAAGACAGTCACATGAGCTGTGGAAACACAGCGTGAACCACCATTAGAAAGTGAAATGGGCCTGGGCGCAGTGGCTCACTACCGTAATTCCAGCACTTTGCGAGACCGAGGCAAGTGGATCACTTGAGCACAGGAATTTGAGACTAGCCTCGGCAACATTTCGAGACCTAGTCTCTACAAAAACACCAAAAAAACTAGTTGGGTGTGGTGAGGACTGTCCTTTTCTTTTCACTGAGATGTAAGTCACTCTAGTGTGCATCATATGACAGCACTCTTTCCGGTGAGCTCTTTCCTAATAGGCTTAAGAAAAAAATCTTTATAAGCCGGGTGAGGTGGCTCACACCTGTAATCCTAGCACTCTGGGAGGCCAAGGTGGGAGAATTGCTTGAGCCCAGGAGTTTGAGACCAGCCTGGGCAACATAGAGAGACCTTGTTTCTACAAAAAATAAAAAAAAATTAGGTAGGTGTGGTGGCGTGTGCCTGTAGTCCCAGCTAATCGGGAGGCTGAAATGGGAGGATCACTTGAGTCCAGGAAGTCGAGACTGCAGTGAGCAGGGATCATACCAATGTACTTCAGCCTGGGCTATAAATTGAGACCATGTTTCAAAAAAAAAAAAAAATCATTAAGCCACAACAAATCTAAGAGACCCTGGAAGGTCAGGACAAGTGTTCTCCAATGGTTGTCTGAAGGGACTTAGTCTGACTCTCAATTACTGTTGGACATGAGTAGGTATATTATCATTTCAGACAAGTGATAACACATGGTTTATTTCCCTAGAAAATTTGTGATTTGAAAGATCTCAGGAATGTGGTTTGTTGCCAGGTGCGGTGGCTCACGCCTGTAATCCCAGCACTTTAGGAGGTAGAGGTGAGAGGGTTGCCTGAGCTTAGGGATTCAAGACCGGCCTGAGCAACATGGCGAGACCTCGTCTTTACAATAAATAAAAAAATTAAGCCGGGCTCGGTGGCTCAGCCTGTAATCCTGCGCCTTGGGAGGCTGAGGTGAGTGGATTGCCTGAGCCCGCGGGCTCGAGACCCGCCTGGGCAGGCGAAACCTCATCTCTACAATAAATCAAAAAATAAATTAAAAAAAAATAAAAATAAAAATAATAAAATTAGCCGGGCATGGTGGTGCATGAATGTGGTTCCAGCTACTTGGAATCCTGAGGCAGAAGGATCACTAGAGCCGAGCAGGTTGAGGCTACGGTGGCCATGAGTGTGCCACTGTACTCCTGCCTGGGTGACAAAGTGAGACTCTGACGCAACAAATAAAAATAGAAATAAAAAAGGAATGTGGTTTACCACAATCAACAGAAAATCCCATTTCCAGAGCCTTAAACACACAGGAGTTTTAGTTCTTACTTCACGGGAAGTCTGGACGTAGGCTTTGATGGTATTGATTTGGTGGACAAAGGCTGTGAATCTCTTGGTTTTTGTCATGGTCAGATTTGCCTAAGCAGCAGCCCTCGTGCCCAATACATGGCAGGAAAGCGGGGCAGGGAGGCTGGCGGTGCCCATCCTTTGTCAGAAAAGCGAAAGTTCTTCTCAGATACTCCCCCAAGCGTCTCATCAGCCAAACGGGGTCACTTGGCCACCTGCACTTGTCTAGAAGGTGGAAAAGCAAGAAGTGGTTGTCTTAAGTGTAGACCCATTGTGACTCATCTGAGGCCAGTCACATCACTGTTCTGAACCAAACTGGGGCTTTGTGAACAAGGGAAGAGATGGAGATGGTGGTGGGTTCTGGGTAACCACTAGCACCATGTAGCGTACGATGAAGTTGCCATTTTGTACTTTTACACACATAATATTTTTGTTTTATGAGTCAGGGTCTCACTCTGTCGCCCAAGCTGGAGTGCAGTGGCATAATCACAGCTCACTGCAGCCCTGACTTCCCCTTAGGTGATCCTCCCACCTCAGCCTCCGGAGCAGTAGGGCATACAAGCATGTGCCATCATGCCCGACTGTTTTTTAATTTTTTTATTTTTGTAGAGACAAGGTCTTGCCATGTTGCCCAGACTGGTCTCAAATTCCTGGGGTAAAGTGAGTCTCCTGCCTTGGCCTCCCAAAGTGCTGGGATTACAGATATGATCCACTGCACCTGGCCTACACACATAATTTTTACTGTTAGCAGTACACAGAGCATATTTAAAATGCAGAGCTTTTATACATTATTTCTTCTTAACCTCCATTTTGGTAGCCTTATAGCTTCTGCATAATATTCTTTGAAATGGCGCTTGTGGCCGGGCGTCGTGGCTCATGCCTGTAATCCCAGCATTTTGGGAGGCTGAGACGAGAAGATTGCCTGAAATCAGGAATTCGAGACCGCCTGAGCAACATGGTGAGACCTCATCTCTACAACAATTCAAAAAATTTGCTGGGCGTGGTGGTGCATGCTTGTGGTTCCAGCTACTTGGAAGGCTGAGGTGGCGGAAAGATCACCTGCCCAGCAGGTCGAGGCTGAGGTGGCTGTGAGCGTGCCACTGCACTCCAGCCTGGGTGATAGAGTGAGACTCTGACTCAAAGAAGAAGAAGAAGGAGGAGGAGGAGAAATGGCACTTGCATCTACTTTTCTAAAAGGAGTGTTTTTTGCTTTGTTTTGTTTTTGGTTTTTTTTCTCTGAGTAGGAGTCTCCCTCTGTCGCCCAGACTAGAGTACAGTGGCATACTCATGGCCACGGCAGCCTCAACCCTTGCTGGACTCAGGTGATTCTTTCACCTCAACCTTCCAAGTAGCTGGAACCACAGACGTGCGCCATCACACCTGGCTAATTTTTTGAATTTATTGTAGAGATAAGGTCTTGCCAAGTTGCCCAGGCTGATCTTGAGCCCCTGGACTCAGACAATCCTCTCACTTCTGTCTCCCAAAGTGCTAGATTACAGGCGTGAACTTCTATGCCTGACTAAGAAACTTTGTTGAAACTAACCTGGCTGTTTGTCTCTGGAGCTCTGATGTGTGCAGGACAATGATAGCTTCCTGGTACATCTACTCTCAGGAACAGCTGGAAGTAATTTTCAACCCAAGCATTTCACATTTCATGGATGGGTGGACTTTATGATAACTTTTGAAGCAACTATTCTAGAGCCCGTGCATCTCTGATTGGACACTTGACTAGTCTCATTCATTTCATTGATACTGAAATATTTAAAAACTAAAGCGGTCCTTACCAGAGCTGTCAAAGGGAGGTAAGAAAGGCACAAAGAAAACTGTCAAGTCTTTGCTTGTCCCTTCTCAGCTTGTCCAGCATGTTCCCTACATGGCAGCCAAGGAGATCCCTTGAATAAAAAGTAGATCTTGGCCGGGTCCAGTGGCTCACCCCTGTGGTCCCAGTGCATTGGGAGGCCGAGGCAGGAGGATCACTTGAAGGCAAGAGTTCAAGACCAACCTGGGCAACATAGTGAGACCTGATCTCTACAAAAAAACTAAATAAAAGTGGAAACCTGCCACACCCATGCTCAGACCTCTAAGGCATTCAGTAACACTGGACAAAGCCTCACACGACTTCCCAGGTCCTGCGTGGCCTGTCCCTGCCTGTCTCTTGAATCACATCTTCTGCCTCCTCCTCCTCACTCTGCTGTGGCCACGCTGGCCTTCTTTTTTATCCCTCAAACACCCCAGTTACGTATCCAGGACAGGCCTTTGCCAGCCCTTCTTTTGTTCTGCCCTCAGGCTCTGCCCCGTCCCCCCATCCTGCTCTGTGTTTCTGCAGGGCCTTATAGTAAACTATAATAACATGATGTCATCTGCATATCGGTATACTTGTTTATCATGTTTCCTGCTAGAATGTGAGCTACAGAGTAGGAACTCTGTTCCATTTATTTCTTTGTCCTCAGTGCCCAGGATAGTGCCTGGTATCCAGTAGCTATGCAATCAATATTAATAAATGTTTGTTGGATAAATGAATAAAAGTTATAAAAAATAGGTTCTGCTATCACCTAATAATTGGAGACTAGTAATTGGATCAGAACTAGTTGGGTAATTTCTTTCTTTCTTCTCCCCCAGAGTAGACTGGCATTTTATTTAATTTGTAAGATTAGAACTTAATAAAAAATGTTCAATGATATCAAACAATACTAAGTTGAAACACGGGAGTGGTTCTTTCTTGAACCACTCATTCAATGAATATTTCTTAAGTGCCTCTGCCTTAAAGAAATGCCCGTGATTTTTTGTGTGTAGTGTGTTGTCCCTATGTTTCCCTAGCGTTAACTCTACATTAGCCATTAACAAGAAGGACCAGGAGAAAGGCTTCTCAACATTTCTGAGGACTCCATTTTTGGCCCTGCATGATGAACGTGTTTTGCTGACGACATAAATGAAGCTATAAAAGCCTATTTGGCCAGTTTAGTAAATGATGGAGAACCACTTGCCTCAGTTGTATTATAGAATCAGAGTCCTAAGATGCCTTGACCGGCCTGAAGTAATGAGATACTCTGTCAAAGAAAAAAAAAATCAATTGCTAAGAGGCCAGGCTTGAAGAGGGAGCGGAGGTTTAGCAGCAACGTACTGGAAAAAGATGCGGAAGGCCAGTCACTGTGACTCAGTAGTGTGCTGTGGCGATCACTAAATAAATGCAAACTTAGGGAGCTAATGTACTAATGCCAAGGTGTTACTATTAGTAGCTGATTATTGTCACGTATATTGGCAAGTAAAAAACAAATCTGGGGCAGATGCAATGGCGCATGTCTGCAATGCCAGCATTTTGGGAGGCCGAGGTGAGAGGATTCCTTGAGGCCAGGATTTTGAGAACAGTCCGGGCAACACAGCAAGATCTTGTCTCTAAAAAAACAAAAACAAAAACAAATCTGGACTTAATAAAGAGAGATTTTATTGGGAAGGATTATCGCAAGGAGGAGAAAGAGACTTGCAGAAAGGGAGCAGACCACGGCAGCAGTAAGGACATGGCCCCAGGGGGTCTACAAGCTTCTCCAGAGTGGAGCAAAAAGGATTTCTTTTCTAGGGAGAAATAAAGGCAGAAAGAGCTGGGTGTAAAGAAGCAGAAGAAAGGCGGTGGTGGGATAGTGGGTCAGAGAATATTGCCCCAGGTCCGTCTGTTCTCAGGAGGGCTGCATGCTGGGTCAGGCCTTGGCCGCCTGAGGGAGGCTGGAGGAAGGAGAGTGACTGAACCCAGGTGTGGTTCACACGCATCCTGTTCTGATCAGTCTAGATTCTAGATGAGCAGGTCTGCTCATCATTTATGAAGAAAGAAAGGGAATCTTGAGGGTCTGGCTTTCACCAAGGGGAGCTTATCTATGTCATATGGGAAAGGTGGTTCGTTTCAGTAGACTTTCTCCATAGATGGAAGGGTGGAGGTTTACTAGTTATATTTTATTTTAGAGGTAGACTCTCCTCTGTCACCCAGGCTGGAGTGCAGTGGATTGATCATGGTTCACTGTAGCCTGGGCACAAGTGATCCTCCCGCCTCAACCTCATGGGTAACTGGGGCTACAGGCACACACTACCATGCTGGGCTTATTTTAAAATTTTTTTTTAGATACAGGGTCTTGCTATGTTGCCCAAGCTGGTCTCGAATTCCTGAACTCAAGGAATTCTCCTGCCTTGGCCTCCCAAAGTGCTGAGATTATAGGAGTGAGTCATTGCATCTGGCCTATGTAATACTATTTATTCTGAAAAATACATTATTAGTAGGCTGTAGATATGAGGGGTATTTGAGTTTTATTATGCACTAAAAACTTTGCTAAATACTAAGAATTCTACAAAGAAATTCTATCTTGAAGAAGTTTATAATCCAATTGGAGAGAAATGGATATTCATAAACTGAAGAATAAAAATTATGAGCAAGAAACCCCAAAACAAAGTCATCCACGCAGTAACTGCATAGAGAAAACATCAGGGGAGGCTATGGCCTCAGCACACACCAATTTCCTCCTGAGGAGACTGAATCAGCAGAGAAGGGATACATTTTCTACCACTGCCACTGAACCTCCCCCACTCCCAGCCTTCTGGAAACTTGGAGGTTCTAGGGAAGATGTCTCCCCCCCCACCTACTGCCCACACCGCTCGCTAGAGCCAGCATCTGCCCATTGGGGCTCCCCGAAAGCCCTCCCACCCTCACAGAGTCCCTCCTCCCAATGCCCGTCTCCCTGCTGCAGACGGAATGCTTATGTCCCTGCAATATCCTTACGTTGAAGCCCAATCTCCAGTGTGATCCTACTGGGAGTTGAGGCACGTCTCAGTCCCTTCCCGCTGCTCTAACAAAATGCCACAACCTGGATAATATATAAGTAATAGAACTTGACTGTTCGCAGTTCCAGAGACCAGGAAGTCCAAGGTCAGGGATAGCTCCTCGAGCCTCTTTTATCCCATCCACAAGGCCTTTGCCCTCAAGAGAGAGAATTTCTTCCTAAGGCCCCCACCTCTTAATACCATCACATTGGTGATTAAATTTCAATGTATGAGTTCTGGGGGGGATGGGGGGGGAAACACATCCAGACCATGGCAGGGTCTTTGGGAGGTAAGTAGGGTTAGACAAACTTATGATTCCATAATTCTATGAGTACTTAACTTGTACTATATTTATTATAAATAATATTTATCATATACTTTTTTTTGAGTCAGAATCTTACTTTTGCCCAGGCTGGAATGCAGTGGCATGCTCACGGCTGCTGTAGCCTCGACCTGCTGGGCTCAGGCAATCCTTCCATGTAGCTGGAATTATAGGTGCTCACCACCATGCCCGGCTAAGTTTTTGATTTATTGTAGAGGCAACGTTTCAACAAGTTGCCCAGGCTGGTCTCGAACCCCTGGGCTCAGGCAATCCTCTTGCCTTTACCTCTCAAAGTGCTGGGATTATAGCATGAGCTACCACACCCAGTCAATATTTATCGTATATATTTTAAAGAATGCTTATCTCAATAAAAATGCCAATGGTCTTTGGAAAGATGAGCAAAAGGGTTCAAAGAGAAATTTCAGAGAGTAAGAAATCCATGTGATTAATAAGCAGACGTAAAGATGCTCAACTAGCGAGTAACTGAAGACTTGCAAACTGAAGCAAGAACATGATATTTCCACCCCCAGCGTGGTAAAGACATAAATGCTAAAGAGAGGGTGAGGAAGACACTTTCATACACTATTACTAAAACCGTAATTGGTAAGAAATTCTGGAGGGCAGTACATGTTCATTAAAAAAAATCTGTGCACAGGTGGGGTGACTCAAGCCTGTAATCCCAGCACTTTGGGAGGCCGAGGTGAGAGGCCTGGCCCACGGGTTTGAGACCAGCCTGGGCAACTTGATGAGACCTCATCTCTGCAAAAAAAAAAAAAAAAGCCAGGCGTGGTAGCGTGTGCTTGTAGTTCTGGTTACTTGGAAGGATTAGGCAGAAAGATCGCCTGAGCCCAGCAGGTCAACACTGGGGTGGCCGTGAGCATGCCATTGCACTCCAGCCTGGGCAAGAGAATGAGATTCCAACTTAAAAAAAAAAATCACTATTTATCTTAGGCATTCTATTTCTAGAAATTTCTAAGGAGATAATTAGACAAAGACACAAAGATTTACCTGTAAGCCTATTGAAGACTAAACTCTGAAATTTTTTCTTTACCTTGCCAAATTCCTAACTAAGGGGTCTGGGGGGACTGGCTTTGTTTTGTTTTGAGTCAGGGTCTCTCTCTGTCACCCAAGTTGGAGTGCAGTAGCACGATCATGGCTCACTGCAGCCTTGACCTCCTGGGCTCAGGTGATCCTTCTGCTTTAGCCTCCTGAGTAGCTGGGACTACAAGTGTATGCCACTATGCCCAGCTAATTTTTTTGTAGAGATGAGGTCTTGCTACGTTGCCCAGGCTGGGGTTTTTTAATTAATCCTATACAATGTTTACTTTCCAATTTGACTTTGGCATCATATCACATAACAGATATAAATCAAAGTATTCTATGACCCTGTAAAGCTGTCTTTTGGGGACTCTGGGCATCTTTTAAGATACCTGTTCTCTCTGAGTTCTCTCACCTACGAAGCTTCATCTGTACATCAAGAAACTTGGCTCCCTTATAGTTTCTCAAGCCACTCATTTCCTGTACTGCTTTTCCAATTCCTTAGATAACTCTCGCTGACTAACTATAAATCTTTGAATTCACTATTGCCTGTGGGCCACCGCTTGAAGACTGTCCGCCCCCCTGAGCCAAACCAATGTAAATCCCACATGCATTGATTTATGGTTTCTTGCAACTTCTGTCCTCCTAAAATGTATGTAACCAAGCTACCATTGAACCATGCTGGGCACACGTTCTCAGGACCTCCTGTGGACAGGTATCATGAGCCTTAGTCACTCATGTTTGGCTCAGAATAAACCATCTTACATATTTTACAGAGTTTGGCATCTTTCATCAACACTATCAACTGCAATAGTGTGTGTGTTAGTGAAAAATAGTACTAAATAAGCACTAATTAGGATGAGGAGACATATTTTAAAGACACAGACAGTGCTCCGCTCACCCATTAGCTGTGAACTGTGACGATATTTTTCATAAGGGCTTTACTGAGCATTAAATAATTGGGGCCAGAAAGGTCAGTGAGACATATCTCAACAGCCTTACTGTGGTGAGCTGCCTGTATAAATTGTACTTAATGGAAAGGCAACTTGCCAAAATGGACAGCCGTCTCCCATGCTGTCCTGGGGCTGATTTGCTTTTAATAAAGAACATTTTCAATCCACTTAGATATGGCAAATTTAGTACAAAGCTTTCGATTGTTTTGAAAGGGGAAAAAGAAATCCTAAGCTGACTCAAAGAACACAGGGACTAGGGTTTCAATGGGAACCAGATGTTCTCATGGGGTTGCCTTTGAGTGGCTCTCGGCAGTCAGGCCTTAAAGCCCACATCCTTGACATGGCTGACCAGCGTGTGCTGCCCTCTAGTGGACACACTGTCTGGCTCTGCCGTGTGTGTGTGAGTGTGTGTGTGTGTGTGTGTGGGTGTGTGTGTGTGTGTGGGGTGGGGGGGTGGGCAGAGTGACATCAGCAGCTTTGGTGTGTGACCACTCCCTACGTTCTGGGCCTGCTGAACTATTATACCCAACTATTACCGGCCCCATTTAGCCTAAGAAACCTATGGAATGAGGCGTTTTCATGATGCAAATTCTAAAAAATGAGACCATGAAATGCTGAGTGGCTGACCTGAGGCTGTCCCACGGGGACTCAGGCCCATGCCAGACTCCACCGCCCGGATCTCCATTTCCACTTTGGGCCAGAATGGCAGGGCTGACATCTGACTGTCAACACCAGTGTGACTGTGATGGTTTTCCAAGTTCTCTTGCACTCACTGGTACCTAGTTGCTGCCGTTGGCCCAAGGTGTGGCCACGTCAGCAATGTTCACATGAGGTACACTTCTGTTGCCTCCCCCAGGAGCCCTGGACGGCCTGGCCCCACGGCCTTCTGCTGGGCAGTGTGGGCAGTGTCGTTAGGGCTTTGCCTACCCCCTGAGGATAGGAAATTCCTAATGAGCACGGGGTGACCAGGTCTACAGAGAAAGCATTGTTGCTTCCTCTCCCACTACTGGTTATACGCTAAGGGTTCCCTGCCACACCAGCCACAAGTCGCCCCATGTTCATCCTGGGCCACCCAGGGCCCAACGAGTGAAAGAGGCCTTCCCTGTTGCCTTATTGTCCCAACTTCCTCACACCCGGCACAACTTCCTCACACCCGGCTCAGACCTGAGGCACATTTGGAATTTGGGGGAATTTCCTCCAATCGAAGACATCGTTGGTGCTAGATGCACCATTATATGGACCAGGAAGGGAAAAACCTTCCCAAAAAACCCTGACACAGCGATGGTAATGTGTCTGTGCATCAGCCATGTCAGGGTTCTGTGGCCTTGACCATCCTCATCTGCTCTGGAGGATTTGGTGCCTCCCCACCTCTGCTGCCACGACAAGCCATCCCTGACGCATTTCTCAAGAAAAAGGCAATATGATTCATTCCTTGTGGGCATCCTGCCTCCTAGGTTCTGGAACGGCTCTGTGGGGCTGACTGCTTTGCTAACATACGTAATGTGGTCATTCCCCCAGAAGGAGTTTTTGTGTCTATGACACCAACCCAGACATGAATGTTTCCCTCTCTGTGTGCTCTTTCGAGACTTTTCATATCCATGTTGAATGACAGTGTGATCATTTTGAAGATGTTTAAATCAATGAGTAAGACATATGTACTGTAGACAGTTCATACACCTCAGCTGAGGTGACAATGATACCAGCAGCTGTAACCAGATTCACTCCAGCAAGGCAGGACAATGTTGTGACTATCTGCCTGGCTATCAGGGATTAGAAGATGTATCCTGGTTTTAAAGATTTTTACATGTGACATATCTATATTTTTTGAGTTGGGGCTAGCTCTGTTGCCCAGGCTGGAGCAGCCTTGACCTCCTGGACTCAGGAGACCTTCCAGTCTCAACCTCTCGAGTAGCTGGGACTACAGGTGTGTGCTACCATGCCTGGCTAATTTTAAAAATTTGTTTTAGGGATGAGGTCTCACTATGTTGCACAGGCTGATCTCAAACTTCTGGGTTCAAGTGATCCTCCTGCCTTGACCTCTGAAATGTGTTGGGATTACAGGCATGAGCCACTGCATCCAACAGGATATGTATTTTAGAATGATTAAAATGTACTTTGTTTGAGGTAAATCAATTGCACTTTGCAGATACAAAACTAAGATTCAAGAGTTCAGCACCATCATTTAGGGTCATAGCCTTGGCATGAGTGGAGCTGGCATTCACTTCCAGGTCTATCTGACTCCAAAACCCACGCTTCCTCCCGTGACCAGTTGAAACCCACCTGGGGAGAATGGTGACCAGGTCTGTGTCCCCACCCTCAGCTTGGCTGGGCCTCCCTCCTGAGACTGAAGCCAACAGCCTTTTCCAGAGAACCAGCCTGGCTACACAAGGAGCTTAATGGGCGGGATGCTCCCAGAGCCAAAGCGTGGCAGGGAGGGACCTTCATGCTTTAGGGGTAGCCCAGAGGTGACCTGACCGGACCTCTCAGGCCTGTCTCCCTTCCCCTGTGCTGCTTCCCCAGCTTGCTTCCTGCTTTCTCCAGGAGACCTTCCTGAGTAAATCACTGTGCACTGCACACAAATTCTCATCTCAGGGCAGCTTCTGGGAAACATGGCCTGAAACCAGGAGGAGTCTGTGACTGAGGCAGCAGTCGGCGTGGCGCTCAGTGCCCTTGACCACATTCGTGGAGCATCTCCCTGCCTTATGCCCCGGTCCTTGGGCAAGTCCTGACTCCTGAGACTCATTGCTACAGGTCGACTGAGGACCTGACTTCTACCCTCGAGTTCTAGGACATTTAGCTTCTGCCAAGTTCTGCCCCTCTGGGCCCCAAGGGAGATCCCTGAGCATTCCTGATCCTAGTGATAATCTCCATCACATTGGACACCAGTGGCTGGGCTGGAGCTGCCCTGAAGCCATACCTGGACATCCTGCTTTTATTCCTGTCGCTCTTAACCCAAATCTAGACTATTCCAGAGGTGGTGCCCTGGGTTCTACATTTTGGACCAATAAAGCCTGTATTTTCCTTCTGTTTTCCTCTAATGAAAATCATGGTTGGTGTCACACAGTGTTGGAATGGGATGAATGCCAAGAGGTCTTCTGGTCACCCAGAGACAGGAAGTGATCTGCTCAACGTCAAAAAAGGGGTTAGCTGGAACTGTGTCTGAAAGCCCAGTTCTGCTTCTTGTACCACCCTGCCCTTGGATCTGGTGTTGATGTATTTCCAGTAAGACACACAACAAATCTGGTTTCAGGGAGGAAAACTGCCTCTGCTTTGTGTGATAATCCAAATCCCATTTATACCTAAATTATCATGCCTTACAATTCTCAGGAGCCTCAAAACATTCTCATTCTTCTTTCTATGGAGAAACAAATCCCTTCTCCTTTTCTCTGGGGCTCCCTAGAAGTATCTGTTTACTTCTTGGGGAGAGGCAAGAACCTCCCTCACTCAGGTCAGACGCTGAAGGGTGCTCAGAATTCTGTCTTCATCTCAGAATTCCATCCCTACTTACTCGAACCTCCAGAGAGGAAGAAGGAAAGGCCAAAACAGAAAAATAAGTCAACTGAAAAAAAGAACACTGCAGGTTTGTGCCGCGGAATTGCCACAGATTTCTTTTCTGGGAAATGGGCTCATGTACCTCGGGCCACGTTTAGGAGAGGGCTGACTTTGGGCATTGCTTTGCATGCCCCTAAACTTGCACCGAGAAAGGCATTTTCCCGAACGCAGAATTCTGAGGCAGGCCAAGGTTATGCTGCCCCTCTGACAACGCCCCTCAGTTCTCAGGGGTCATTCTTGTCTACTTTTTTGGGTAAGAGCTGGGCCGGGTATGCTCACCGCAAACGTCCTTTGGGCAGCCTGGTTCTGGCACTGTGCTGGGAGCTGGAAGAGCCACGTCATGCCCTCGTGACACTGTATGCGCTCATGATGCTCATGAGCCTTGCCGAGTCTCCGTTACTCCAGCTGTAGGCTGCGGGCGACTGCATCTCCCTTTCCCAGCTTACCGCTGGGGAGGGCATGTGAGGTCGTTCATGGCAGAGTACAGTCTCGTGAAGTGCACTTTGGTCCTTTCTCTCTGCTTGGGAGTGTTGGGCCTTAATGCACGAACGGCATAGGCCAGCTTCCTCAACTTTACTCACTCATGGGTCTCCTGCATGATTTGTAGCATATCCTCATTTTACAATGCTGTTATCAATTTAGCATTCATATTTAATGAGCTGGCAGGATACATTTATTTTTATTTTTGAGTCAGAGTCTCACTCTGTCACCCAGGCTGGAGTGCAGTGGCACACTCATGGCCACCGCAGCACCACCATGCCCAGCTAATTTTTTGATTTATTGTAGAGATGAGGTCTCTCCAAGTTGCCCAGGCTGGTCTCGAACCTGTGGGGGCTCAGGCAATCCTCTCACCTTAGCCTCCCAAAGTACTGGGATTACAGGCATGAGCCACTGCGCCCTGCCAGGATAAATTTAAATACGTGTATTACTTAAGTGTGTAAGTTGCTAGGTAAGTCCACTTACATTGTTTTAAGCAGTAATATCCGTGAAAACTCAAGTTTGGGGTATTAATTACATTTCTTCATAATAGACATTACAAATACATTTATAACCATTAAAATTAAAAAAATGCTGTTTGCCATCAAGCCATGGACACCCAATAAGATGCACCCCATGCTTTGGGAAGCAAGTCTACTGCATTTTGGCTTGCTAAGAGTGACTGAAAGTTCTTGGCGACTATGCACACGTCAGGGGACCTCTTCAGAGGGTGGGAGGGTGTTGTCAGATAATGACTCGAGTTTGCCGGTAATTCTTCCAAGGATGCAGGACAGCAAATCTATAGGATGTCCATCTGTTGCATTGGGCTGGGGGTCTGTGACACAATGCACAGTGACATAGAGCTGGTTGTGGGCAGACATAAGAGGTGTCAGGACAGGTGTATGCTGGTGCCGAGAAAGGCCTCCTGTAGCTATGTTGCAGCCAGACCTGGTTCTTATGCCTGCTGCCCAGAGAAACTGAGACTGATGCTGCGGTTGCAGTAGGAAAAGATTTTAATTTCACAAAGCAGCTGAGTGAGGGGGATGGGTGAGATTTACCAAAGCCGCCTCCCTAAGAGTCTTAGGCTGGGGTTTTTAAAGAAATAATCTGACAGCGTATAATCCCAGCACTTTGGGAGGCCAAGGTGAGTGGACTGCCTGAGCCTGCGGGTTCGAGACCAGCCCGGGCAACTTGGCAAGACCTTGTCTCTACAATAAATAAAAAATTAACTGGGTGTGGTAGTGTGCACCCGTAGTTCTGGCTACTTGGAAGGCTGAGGCGGAAGGATTGCCGGAGCCCAGTGGGTCAATGCTGGAGTAGCCATGAGCATGCCACTGCACTCCAACCTGGGTGTAGGAGTGAGACTCCAACTCAAAAAAAAAAGAAAAAGAAATAATCTGATGGCAGGGACCAGGAAATGGGTGCCGCTGGTTGGTTGGGGATGATGTCATGGGGGTGTCCAGAAGGCCTCTGTGCACTGAGTCAGTTACTGGGAGTAGAAGCACAGGACCAGTGGAGTTAGCTCCTTTGTGCTTCCTGAGTCTGCCTGGGGTCATGGGTCCATCAGAGTGCCCAGTCTGAAAAACATCCCAACATCATTCTTACGTTTTACAAAAGATGCTCTCTAAAGAGCAAGCCCCACTTCTGGGCTACTGACCCCTGGGCAGTGAGCCATGACAGTGACAGCTTTGTAGAAAGGGAGGGAGAGATGGAATTCCTGGAAGTTGTGCACTCCTCCTGGATGCCACCAAGGAGAGCTGTATGACCTCGTTTAAGGGAAAATATGTCCATCAGCCTTGTGGGCAGCTCACCCCTCCCCAGGAATCAGGACGAGAAACTTATTAGTCGCCCTCTGTTGAAGTGAAAGCAAACTTGGAAACAACAGCTTAACTGCAGCTTTGCAGGGCTCAGGCTCCTTCAGCGTTTACCTGGTGGCCTGGCACTAATTTCATGTTGATGGTTTCCCTTGGATGTGAGATGTAAGGTTACCGCGTTAAAAACAGGTCATAGAGCACAGCCGGGCTGTCACAGTGTGTGCTCCTATATTAACGTGGTGTGGGATGGTGACAACCTCAACAGTGGCTGCTTGTACCGTCACAATGACAGTGTTGTGTTGTAGTATGACTGTAGACTGTATTATAATTATCGCTCATTTGTTTAGTATTGTCTGAGGACTTTCATTTCTTTCAAGTGAACCACTAGTATTTAAAAGAGTTCTGCTCACTCATAAGCGGACCTTGAACAAATATAGTACTATAAAAACGGGATTGGCAGTAGTTGGAAACTGCCAGGGGAGGGGGGAATGGGATTGGCAGTAGTGGGAAACTGCCGGGAAGCGGGGGGCACACCTCATCAGTAAGGGTACCTGCATAATGAACATTTGTATACCTAACCCTGAATTGTACTCCACATCCGCAAAATAAAAATTTTTTTAAAAAGTGTTCTGGTTAGGCACAATGGCTCATAGTGAAACCTCGTTTCTCCAGAAAAACAAAAAATCAGCTGGGCATGGTGGTATGCGCCTGTAGTCCCAGCTACTTGGGAGGCTGAGGTGGGAAGATTGCCTGAGTCCAGGAGGTTGAGCTTGTGGTAAGCCATGGTTGTGCCACTGCACTCCAGCCTGGGCAACAGAGTGAGATCCTGACTCTAAAAAAAAAAGTGTATACTGTATACCAGGAATGTTGAAAACTGCTGGCTTAGTGCTGTAGGCCAATTATAACACAGAATATTTAAAGTAGAGGTCCATAAAAGTAATATTATTGGTGGGAATTTCAGGAAAACTTGCAGGCCAAGAAGACGTTAATGTGAGAAAAAAATTGGCCTCAGTCACTGATAATTACAGTTAAGTCTTCGCTTTGTTCATTAATGGACAGACACTTGGTAGAAGCTCTGGGGAGGATACTCATTTTTACCTTCTTCCTTGGCTTGCTGCTAAAGAAATTCCTGGAAGGGCTCGGTAGCTCAGCCTGTAATCCCAGTACTTTGGAAGATGGAGATGAGTGGATTGCCTGAGCCTGCAGGTTCGAGACCAGCCTGGGCGACTTGGCGAGACCTCATCTCCACAATAAATTAAAAAAAATTAGCCAGGTGTGGTGGCACATGCCTGTAGTTCAGGCTATGTGGAAGACTGAGGCGGAAGGATTGCCTCAGCCCAGCAGGTCGGGGCTGCGGTGGCCGTGAGTGTGCCATGGCACGCCAGCCTGGGCGACAGAGTGAGACTCCAACTCAAAAAAAGAGAGACATTCCTGACTGGACATGGAGGTTTACACCTGTAATTCCAGCACTTTGGAGACTAATGTGGGAGGATCACTTGAGCCCAGGAGCTTGAGGCCAGCCTGGGAAACATAGCAAGGTCTCGTCTCTACAAAAAATTAAAGAATTAGCTGAGTGTGGCAGTGTGTGTGCCTGTAGTCCCAGCTACTTTGGAGGCTGAGACAAAAGGAGCATCTGAGCCCAAGAAGTTGAGGCTGAAGTGAGCCATGATCATACCACTACCCTCCAGTCTGGGCAACAGAGTGAGACTCCAACTCAAAAAGTAAACAAACAAGAATAATAAAGGAATTCCTGAATGCCTTTGTCATTTGCCCTAAATTGGCACTGCACTGTTTGAGCTCATGTCTACTTTCTCTGCCTAATTCCAGTTATATATACACACCTGAATTTACTTACTTTCTTATTTGATATACATTAGTTTGATAAAATTAGTTTTGATCTCTGGGTGTGGTGGCTCATGCCTATAATCCCAGCACTTTGGGAGGGGGCTTGAGACCAACCAGGGCAACTAGGTGACACCTTGTCTGTACAATAAATAAAAAAAATGTGGCAGGCTAGTAGCTGTAATTCTAGCTACTTGGAAGGCTGAAGTGGAAGGATCTCCTGAGCCCAGCAGGTCAAGGTTGCAGTGGCAGTGAGCGTGCCACTGCCCTCCAGCCTGAATGACAGTGAGACTCCAAGTAAAAGAAAAAGTTTTGATGAGTTATATTTTAATAAGTTTTTTCTAGTCAATTATTCATTTGGCATAGTTCATTTGGGCTGCTATAATTGAACACCATAGGCTGGGTGGCTTATGAACAGCAGAAACGTATTTCTCACAGTTCTGGAGGCAGGAAGGTCTTAGATCGAGGCAGTGGCAGATTCTGTGTGTGGTGAGGACTTCCTGGTTCACAGGTGGTTGTCTTCCTGCTGTATCCTCACTTGGTGGAAGGGAGTTCTCGGGGGTCTCTTTAATAGACCACTAATGCCATTTGTGAGAACGCCACACTTTTGAAATAATCATCTCCCAAAAACCCCACCTCCAAATACCACCACACTGGGGATTAGGTCTTAAAGGTATGAATTTTGGGGGTACACAAAGATTCAGTCTATTGAAATCTGTTTTCAGATTTATTGCCAAAAAGCTGTTTTCAGTTTTCTCTTATTTTAAATACACCTCTGTTGTATCTTTAGTGAGTTTGCCCTTTTACTCCTGATATTGCTTATTTATGCTTTCTTTTCATGCCCATGCTTTCTTTACCAATTTGCCAGAGTTTTGCCTATTTCTTCTTAGTCTTCGAAAAAAGCCACATTTTGACTCTGCTGACTCTGAGTTAGCTTCTTCATAATCCATCTTGACACCACACCCCTTGGCACACATTGCAATATTTGTGTGTAAAAAAAGTCCCTTCATAACTCAAAGCAGTTGCTCTGCTGAATGAAAGTCCCTAATCTGGAAAACTTTTAAGCATTTACTGCGTGGGTATACTTCCTTACTTTTTGTCCACTCTTCTGATACTGTTTTAACATTGTTGCCTGAATTCTCTGCTTTTGGGCAACACTTTCCCCATTACGGGTTTGCTCCCTTGCTCCCTCCCAGTTTTGTGTCGGCTCAGAGTCTGAGGCACAGGGAGAAAGTCCCGTGTCAAGGGCAGTAAGTGATTGGCATGGCTTATTCCGGAAGCTCAGGCTCCAGTTAGGCTCTGAAAGATGATTAGGATTTGGGTGTGGGGCACTTTGGTGGGATTGGAAGGTGATGGCATGGACAGCAGTAAGATATTCTCTTCTTCCCCTAACCACCAGCACCCAAACCTGGAGAGTCCCAATCCTGTCTCCCAGGGGGCTCCAAGCTGCCTTTGTTCTTGCTGGCTGCATGACTCCAGGGCTCAGGCTGCCTCTCAGGCTCTCAAGTCTGTGCGGCTCCCCCTCACCACAGGGCCTTTGGATGTCTGTTTCCCCAGGCCTGCAAGCCTCTTTCTCGTCTCTGCCTTTCTCTTACTCTGCTTCTGTCCTCTCAGACGACTGTGTGACCGCTGTTCTTTCTTCAGGAATTCCTAATTCCCAGCAAGGAAAGCCAAATCTCCCATCACAGTCTACCATGATTGTTGTTTCAGATTAATTATGTGACTCAACGACGTGTGTCCATCTCCTGCTCTGGAATTAAATCCCTCAAGGGCAGAAACTATGTCTACCGTCTTTTCACTTTTGCCCAGTGAGTGCCTGCCTCCAGAGGAGTAGGGCCTCAGGAAGAGTTGTGTGATTTTCTTTCATTTGCTGGTTCCGTGACACGCAACTGAACAGCATGAAGACCAACAGATCAATTTCCAGAGACAGGATATTCAAAGAAGACCCACTTGGTCCAGAACTGCTCAGAATTTGAGAGGCCGAAGTTATGCCCACCTACTAAAAGAAAAGGAGACATGTAAGACAGACTCGGGAAAAGTGTGTTATTTTATTTTATTTTAATTAATTTATTTTAAAGTCAGAATCTCACTCTGTCGCCCAGGCTGGAATGCAGTGGCATGATCACAGCCATCTCAGCCTTGACCTCCTGGGCTCAGGCAATCCTTTTGCCTCAGCCTCCCGAGTAGCTGGGACTAGAGGTGAGTGCCATCACACCTGGCTAATTTTTTAACTTATTGTAGAGACAAGGGCTTGCCATGTTGCCTGGGCTGGTCTCAAACTCTTGGGGCTCAGGCAATCCTCTCATCTTGGCCTCCTGAAGTCCTGGGATTGCAGGCATAAGCCACTGCACCCATGCAAAATCGTGCAATTTTAAATATTTACATTGAGGCAATTCACACTTTAACACACACAACACATAACAATATAATTGTGCTGATCACAAGATGATGATGGGGTTCATTAAGTTACACTTTTCTGGTACACCCAGGCAGTGAGGATGGTGTGGGGTCCAAGGACAATAGCCTACAACATGTGTCTCTCTTTAGCTGCCTCAGAGTACCTTGTGGTTCTCTGGGAGCCTCCTGTCCTGGAGGCCTTTTGTGGAAGAGACGTTGTCTTAGTTTGGGCTGTGGTGACACAGTGCCTAGACCAGGTGGCTTACACATGACAGAAGTTCATTCCTCCCAGTTCTGGGAGCTGGCTGTTTGAGATTAGGTGTCAGCATGGGGGGCTCAGGAGGCCTTCTGCCAAGGTGTGTACTGCGGGCTTCTGACTGTGTCCTCACCTGGTGGAGGAAGGGTGAGGGTTCTCAGAGGCTCTTCCGAAAGGGCAGGAGTCCCACTCACCAGGGCTCCCTGTGTGACCCAATCACATGTCCGAGGCCCCTCCCTACTAACACCATCACCCGGGGGCTAGGATTTCCATGTGTGGATTTGGGGGACACACACGTCCAGCCTATCTGAGACACCCAGGCCATACCCTGGCCAACTGCCATTCAGTGACAGGGTCCACTTGACCAAGGAGACTGGCCTCTCCAAAGAGAGCCAGGGAGAAGGAGATTTGCTCAGCCTCGGGTGAGGCAGAGGCAGGGAGACTGTCTTAGTCCATTTTGTATTGCTGTAAAAAAATACCCGAGACTGGGTAATTTATAAAGAAAAAAGACTGATTTGTCTCGTGGTTCCACAGGCTGCTGTGGTTTGGATGTGATTTATCATTAGCACTGAAACTCATATTGAAATTTCATCCCCTGTGTGGCAGTGTGTTGTAGGGAGGATCCCTCCTGAATAGCCCAAGGCTGTCCCTTGCTGGAGTCGGTGAGTCTCGCTCTTCCAGGACTGGATGCATTCTGTGGGAATGGATTCGTTCGCTTGAGTGCAGGTGGTTATGGAGTGGGTCTCCTCCTCCTGCTTGGCATTCTTCACACGTGTCCGCTTCTCCTTTGACCTTTCCTGCCACAATGTGCCCTTCCCTGAGGAGTAAGCGGAAACTGCAGAGATGCTTGCCTCTGGGTGTAGCTCTCCAGATGCTTCCCAGTGCCTTTGACGTGTCGTGTTCAGGGACAGAAGGACTGAAGTTAGTGTTCACAGTCCTCTTTTACCTCCTAAAAAGATTCCAAGTCCAGCAACCCCACCAGGCCCCTCCCTGGAGAATGAGGTTACTCTGTCTCTGGGCTGCTTTCTGGGCTTGATGATGCAGAATTGGGATGATGGTAGAAAATAGAGCACAAAAAAGGAGATGGGCTGGGGTGTTTTCCTGCAAAAAGTCATAGGTTTACTCACAAGAAAGACGAAAGATGGAGAATAAAGGCGGGAAAGGAGAAGAAAATCTGGAGCTATGAGGACTTTTTCTTCTTAAGAGCTTTTTTTTTTTTTTGAGTTGGAGTCTCACTCTTGTCACCCAGGATGGAGTGCAGTGGCACGTTTCCAGCCACTGCAGCCTCGACCTGCTGGGCTTAGGTGATCCTTCCACCTCAGCCTTCCAAGTAGCTGGAACTACAGATGCGCGCCACCATGCCCGCCTAGTTTTTGTGATTCATTGTAGAGATGAGGTTTCATCAAGCTGCCCAGGCTGGCTTCGAACCCCCGGGCTAAGGCAATCCTCTCACCTCGGCCTCCCAAAGTGCTGGGATTACAGACTGAGCCACCGCCCCCAGCCTTTTTAAAGAGTTTTATAGTTGAGTGTTGAAGGCCAAGGAGAGAAAATATGGGTTTGTGGGGGTAGTTCTTGTCCATGTGGAGGAGACTGAAAATGGCAGAAGTTTAGAGAGGAAATGTAAAAAATACTGTTTTGTTTTGAATTAAAAATGTACTTTCCAGGCCAGGCATAGAGGCTGTAATCCCAGCACTTTGGGTGGCCGAGGTGGGAGGGTTGCTTGAGCCCAGGAGTTTGAGATCAGCCTGGGCAACATAGCAAGACCTCATGTACACAAAAAAAATAATAATAAAATAGCTGGGCCTGTACTCTGTAGTCACAGCTACTTGGGAGGCTAAGGCAGAAGGATCACTTCAGCCCAGGAGGTTGAAGCTTTGGTAAGCGGTGATCATGCCACTGCCCTCCAACCTGGGCAACAGAGTGAGACCCTGACTCAAAAAACAAGCAAACAAACAAAAAAACCAACCCAAAACACACACACACACGCACACACACAGCAAACTGTCCTACTCTTGATGCTTTTCGAGAAACATGATAGTGATGATTTTACTGGGTCTGTGTTAGTTGGGTTTCTAGACTGTTTCTTTGAGCAGAACTGCCCTGCACTTAGCCTTTCTTGGCTCTCTGGCACCATCTGAGGTGGAGGTAACACTGGAATAAAGCAGCTGCTTCCCACTGATGGTCTGTCTTCTTTCCTAAGGCTTTGGG
>CAUYQG010163674.1:0-23076 GCA_963574415.1 Tarsius wallacei
GATGTGTCAGTGTAGATTCATTCATTGTTAAAAAAAAAAAAATTACCACTCTAGTGAGGGGTCTTGATGGTGGGAGAGATTGTTTCTGTGTAGGGTTGGGGATATATGGGAACTCTGTACTTTCACTCAGTTTTTCTGTGAATGTATAACTTCTCTAAAAAGCAAACATTATTTTTTTATCAGCAAGGATTTAGAAATTACAAAAACAAATACAATGATAAAAAATAAAGTAATAAAATAGAAAATTAAGTTGGTAAGGTCAAGTGCTCAGTCTGTACTTGCATAGTTGAGAGGAGTGCCTGTGCCCTGGGTACCTCAGTTGTCTCACCCAAACCTAGCCTTGCAGTGAAATACTAGTCTTCTAGAGCAATCTCCAATATCACAGAGAACTGAATAGAGACTGATGTTGTTTGGACTATCTAAGCTCCCAACATTTTTGGATAATTCAGTAGTGGTGATGATGACAGTGCTTAAAAGCCTCTGGAGAAGATCACCCTACTAAAGAACAGATAAGAACCTAAGAGATTAATTGGAAAAAAAAGACATATTTCCTCGCCATATTAGTTATACCACTAATCCTAGAAATCTTCTGGAAGTACTACAATGTTGAGGCTGCAGATGAAGATTTAATGTCAAGTTATGTCTACTCCGAGACAGTTTATTCATGACACTGAGGTCTTGCTAAAGCCTAGTATTGGGGTCTTTCAAACCCTAACCTGGATTCTAAGGTTTCCAGATTTGTTATTCATTATTTTCAAAGCAAAATCACAACCATGGTCTTTAAATTTTCCATTCAGAACCAGTATAAAAATAAATAAATATTTTTCTCCCTTATTTCCATCTTAGTTCTAGGATTCTAAGGTGTGACTACATTTACCTTTATAGTGACACATCAATATGTTATTTTTAACAATGTCTCTAAAATTTGTCACACTGCAGAGAGTCTTACATTTTGAAGAGTAGGATTAGTTTATCATTACATCATCATTACAGGTGTTCAGCACTCTGAAACATGGGTCATTTAGACACTTCTCTAAAAACAGTAGCTTAATAAATGGAATCAATTTTACTTTAAAATTTGCTTTTATACTGACTATTTTATTCACATTCGTTAGTAGGAAGAACAACTATGCCTTTACTTTATTTTTTTTTTTACTTCTGCATGAGAAGCTTTCATGTTTCATTTATCACCAGAGCATAGCATAGTGTAGCCAAAGCACAATTTAGAATAAAAAGTTGGAAAAATGCATGCGGAAAATTCAGGGCAAATGATAGTGTGATGGTTTTCATTGTTAGGCTCATTGGGTTGCAGAGAATGAGCCTGCATACTACTTCATGTAATGAGGGTTTATTATGGAATCCTCACACTCACACACACACACACACACACACACACACACACACACACACACACGATATGGAAAACACCTGTACTATCAGGCCATATCTTTTTAATGGAGACTGGGACCAAAAGGTTCTTTGGAATTCAAGACAGCTCCAGAGACCAGAGCCTCAGGAATTAATGAATATTTATTGCAATTGCCTGCCATTAGAGCAACCAGCCTATGCTCTGTGAGTCAGCTTCTGTCTGTCTCTTGAATTTCCTCCCAAATGGTCTCTTACTCTCCACTCCCAGGGTCACAAATTGGCAGACTTACACAGAATAAGCTCAGGACACAATGCTTTGTTCAGACAGAACACGTTTGGGTTTTGTTTGTTTGTTTGTTTTTAAAAAAAACTGCATTTGAATGTCATGAAAGCAGTATTTGCATTTTCTAGTTTGTCACACGCTGTCCTCAGCGACTTCTCAGCTGAGGGGTGAGGAGTCTTATTTAGGAGGAGTACAAGCAGAGAATACTAGATAAACAGGTCCACTGTGCCCTGTCATCGTAGAAAAAGAGCCTACTGGATTCACACTGACACTTATAGCAGTGTGTGTCTGGGCTGGCTGCTTTGCTTTACTGTGGGTCTGTATTGATTGAGATTAGGGGTACCCAGATAGCTGATAAAATGTTGTTTCTGGGCGTGTCTGTGAGGGTGTCTCTAGAAAACATTACCATTTGAGTGGGTAGCCTAAGTAAAGAAGATCACCTTCCCCAATGGAGGTAGGCACCATCCAATCTGTTGAGGTCCTGAATAGAAGAAAAGGTGGAGGAAAGACTAATTTTCTGTCTCTGTTTGAGCTGGCACATCTATCTTCCCCTTGGTCATTTGAGTTATCTTGGTTCTTGACCCTTCATTTTTGATCTTTGCTTTGCACTGTTATATTAGTTCCCTATTCCCTTTTTCCCACTCCAGTTCTCAGACCTTAAAACATGAACTGAGTTACACCTCTGGCTTTTCTGGTTCTTAAGTTGCAGACAGCAGGCTATGGGATTTTGTGGCCTTAATAATTACTTGAGACAATTCCTTTAGCCAGTCTATACCTCTATCTATCTATCTATCTATCATATGTCTATCTGTCTTAATGTTGGTTCTATTTCTCTTGAGAATCATGACTGATACGATTTTGGTGCCAGAAGTATTTCTCAAGGTATAGAATTTTAAGAATGAAATTTCTAAATAGGTTCTGGGGATTCTGAAATTGATTTTCTAATTTGATTATATTTAGGATGCTAATGACTTTATTTCCAATAGTAAATGAGAATACTGATAATCTATAGCTTGAACTGTTTATAATGGGACACGAAATATCTACATTGGATACTTCTCATCAACCACTTATAAAAAGCAAGGAACTAAGTGTCTTTGCATATAATACTTTTGAACATTTTTTGGAAAAACTAAGGAGTGTAATAATGTTTGTTGGTTGCTCCTAAGGTCAATGGGATGAAAAAAAAAAAAAAGATGAGCTCACGGTTTTGAATTCCCAGCTCAAGAACCACCTAAATGACATAAGAGTGTCCAGGTGTACCGTGAAAAACAGCCTAATCTGCTATAGCCACAGGGCTGAAATTGCTGAAAATCAAATGCAGAATCTCTTCCTGTGATTGGCTGAATCACAATACAAGTTGAATTTCCAGCCTCTCAGGGTGTCAACTGCTAAAGTGAGGGCATTGATTGAGAAAGAGTGGGATTCTGCAAGTTGAGATGGGGACATATAGGTAGATCCTTATGAAGTGGGGGACATTGAGCTCCTAAATTCTGATGAGTCTTTTTTGTCAGTGGAAGAGGTCTCCCCACCCCGGCCGAATTGTCCAATATAGCTCCAGCAAAAGTGGCTTTCCTACCTCTAGTGATTAACCCTGCATTGCCTGAGGAAGCAACAAACGTCACCCCTTTTTATGTATGTACTGATGATGAAGTATGCTGTGAATGTCCATTTTTATGGCTTGGTGGGTCAGATGACAATTCAGTTCATGATGAGCAGCTCAGGGACACATGGCAACTTAGTGGCTTATTATTAAAAAAATCAGTTTCTACTAAAGCCTGATAGCAGGCCAAGAACAATCACTCAAAAGGAGAATAATTTTCAACAAATGATAGAAGGACCTTGCTCCAAAATCCCAAAATTCTGAGCTGTGATTCACATATAGGGGCTACCAAAGGCTTGAAATAGCACCCCTATCTGCCACTGATACTTCAAGCGCCATTGAAACTGCTGGATCATATGGCCCATGTGACAGAGCACCTTGCACAAAAGCCTGGACCTGTTGCAGAACCTACTCTTACTCTGCTCCCACTCAAAACAAGCCACTTTTTGGATCACTTGGTATATGGGTCAGTGTAACACATTCAAATGAAGAATATGTTCATTCCAAAATTCACAGAGACCCACTAGGTGTTGTGTCTCTTTCTTGTTTATAGGAGGGGCCGTATGCAATAACTTATTCCTTCACCTTAGAAGAAATATTTTGACATGCTCAACATTACTGTACACCTGGAAATTTCATTGAGGGAGAAGGCTGCTGAATTTTAGTCATATCTATTTCCTACCCTCTAATATGCAAATGTCTTACCAATAAGTCTGTAGTAGTTGCTACTTCTTGCTCACTAGGCCCAATAAGCATATTCAGAAGGTACAAGTAAGTTACATGAAGACGGGGACTACATGCTCAATTCTACCACACTGTTTTTCTGACACAGCCAACACCTATTAGCTCATAGGGAGATATCTATAATTAGTTGGTAGAGGAAGAGAACACTTGGACCTAATTTATGAGTGGGTCTGCTCACTATGCAGGCATCACACAAAAGTGGACAACAGAAGCCCTACAACATCTCTCAGAGACCAACTGGGCCTCTAATATGGCATTTTCTCCAAGGTCATGAGGCAGCCAACTGGTGGCAGGTTAATTACACTTGACAGCTTCCAACATGGAAGGGGCAATGTTTTGTTCTTCGTAGAATAGACACTCTGAATAAGGATTTGCCTTCCCTGCACAAAATGCTTCTGCCAAAATTATTATCCATGGGCTTATAGAATGCTTTATCCATTGTTATGGTATTCCACTAACATTGTTTCTGATTAAGCAACTCACTTCACAGCCAAAGAAAAGTAGCAATGAGGTCATGTCATAGAATCCGCTGGTCCTACCATGTTGCATACCGTCTTGAAGCAGCTGGCTTGTTAGAATGCTGGGATGAATTTTTGAAGACTCAGAGTGTCAGCTATGCATAATGCCTTTCAGGACTGCGACAAGGTTCTCCATAAGGCTGTATATGCATCTCGTGCATGGTGCTGTTTCTCTGATAGCTAGGAATTATGGGTTCAGGAATCAATCAATGTGAAGTATTGCACCTAGCTGATACTGTTATGGAGTCTTTTGAGCTAACACTGTGATTAAGCCCAAGTCTGGGCGACAGAGTGAGATTATGATTATTTGATTATTTCCAGTATTAAATTAGATACTAATTATATATGAAGTATTATTTAATACATATCATAAATTCGATATCATATGATTCAGAGTCAGGGATATGGGAGAAAACTAAACATCAATCATGGACTTTACCTCCTCTTTTGAGGAAGGAATGAGTGTGTTCATGGTTATACATAGGATAATTATATCATGTTTGGTTGAATTATGACCTTGTTGTTGCCTTTATTTGGAGATTAAGTATAGTATCAGGAGATGAATAGACTTGTCTCCTGAAGAGGTAGCCTTGTAATGGTTAATTTTATGTGTCAGGCTCATGGGCTAAAGTATGCGCAGATAGCTGGCAAAATGTTGTTTCTGGGTATGTCTGCGAGGGTGTTTCTAGAAAACATTAGCAGTTAAGCGAGTATACTAAGTAAAGCTCAATGAAGGTGGGCATTATCCAACCCACTGAAGATATCAACAGAACAAAAACGTTAATGGCTAATTTGCTCTGGTTGAGCTGGGACATCTTCTCCTGCCCTGGGACAGCTATACTCCTGATTTCAGGTCTTCAACCTTGAACTGAATTACACAACCTGCTTTCCTGGTTCCCCAGTTTGCAGCTGGGAGATTGTGGGACTTCGCACTTCCATAATCACATGTTCACAAGACCAATCTCTATAATCTCTTTCTCTTTCTCTCTCCCTCTCCTCTCCATTTCATTGGCTCTGTTTCTTTGGAGAACCCTGACTAATACAATACCCCAAATAGCTATTTTGGGAATTAACTTAAAAAAGAAAATAGCAGAATGTTTAAAAGACCAGGTACTAGACTCACAATCTAGGTTGAAATTGTCTCTGCCAACTATTAATTTGTCATCTTAATTTAATCTTTCTAAGTTTCTGTTTTCTCGTCTATAAAATGCAGATAATAATAATGTTCTTGGCCGGACTCAGTACCTCAGCCTGTAATCTCAGCACTTTGGGAGGCCAAGAAGAGTGGATTGTCTGAGCCCGTGGGTTCGAGACCCACCTGGGCAACTTGGCGAGACCTCATCTCTACAATAAATCAAAACTTAGCCTGGCGTGGTTGCGCGCGCCTGTAGTTCTGGCTACTTGGAAGGCTGAGGCAGAAAGATCAACTGAGCCCAGCAGGTCGAGGCTGCGGTGGCCAGGAGCGTGGTACTTCACTCCAGTCTGGGCGACAGAGTGAGATTATGATTATTTGATTATTTCCAGTATTAAATTAGATACTAATTATATATGAAGTATTATTTAATACAGTGATTTATATACCAAGAAACACAATAAACTTTAGTTGCTATTATTATCCAGTGTGAAAGTTGGTGCTGCAAATAGGCAGTCAACTGGCTCTTTCTCTTCTTAGGAATTATTCTTACTCATTTGAACACTAGAAATGGATTATTCATTTTACTTCTTGGTAGAGTATTTTAGAACTTGCAAAGGTTTTCTTAGTCTACCGCCCTTTTACCTGATTACTATCATTTTGTCCTGTCCTATAATCACTGCCTCTACTCATATTTCATTTTTCCTAATTATAAAAATTTTCAACATTTTAATTTTAAAAAATCTGACACTGTCTTTGAGCACTCACCTTTTAAAAAAATTAATAACTAAATTTTAGCAGAGTTCTTCCAAAAATATGTACTGTATTTAATTGTCTTCATAATGAAAATGTTCTGGAAATTTTTGAGACTGTATTCATGGTGCAAAGCCATTGCACTGTTTTAACAAGGTGTTACTGTATTACTCTAAAGTCTTAGAAAGTCCTAATAGCACATAGCTATTACATCAAATTGGTCTCATTATTTTTAAAATTTCAAATTGCTGGGGTTTTTTTTCCTATCTGTTTTGCTCTCTTGTTGTTAGCGTATTTTTTGTTTTCAGTCTTATGCTAATTTTAACATAGGGAAGATCTGATATGTAAAAAGGGAATCTGACTTTCTTAATTTATTACATATTAGACTCTATCTCTTTGGAGGGAAGTGCATGGGCTTTGTGATAGACATTTTCTTTTAGTTGCCCAAGTGTTCTTGTTTTGTGTGTGTGTGTGTGTGTGTGTGTGTGTGTGTGTGTGTGTGTGTGTGTTGTTATTTTTTCCTTTGTACTTACTCATTTGAGCTAAAGCAGTGAGTAGGACTATTCTCATGTAATAGAGTTGGAAGGGTCACAGCATGAATGATGGAATTTAAACAATGTTGCCACCAATTTAGATTCCTCAATAGTTTTCTTATACATCTACTAGGAAGCCAGAAATTATAAAATTAGAATGTAGTATTAAAACATTCAACTCTGATATGTAAAACATAGTGTATCACAGGTAACAATTCTGTTGATGATGAAGAACTGGGCATCAGCTGTCTCTGAACCAAATATATTATATTTTCTTTTTACCTTTGTTCATGTTGCCTGGTAAAAAAAATATTTTGAAATGAAAAAATGATTTCTGGGTACCTTTACAGTGGAATGCTGAGCATTAACTAGAGGATCCTTCTGTGGTTCTGTGATTCTATAAGGATATGTGCCTTTCATTGTCTTTAAATACTTTGCAACATTTAGAGATAATTTGTGGAGAAATATGATGGTGATGCAAAAAGCTCTTTCTCATAGAAATGTAAATGAATTCTGTGTGATGGAGATGAAATTGATTTCTAGTCTGTTCAAGACACCAGTTTTATATATAAGAGCAAGTTTATTTCAGCAGTCCTTCATGTCCATATGTGTACCTAATCTCTTACTCCTTTAAATTATTTTTTATATCTTATGAATAACCCGAATACTAAAAATAAAATTTAGTTATGAAAAGTATTTTGACTATTACCTATTTTATATTTTTATAACAATCATGATTTATCCTTTAAAAAATTATAGGACAATTTACTTTCTTTACTGGGAGATAAACTCAATAAAGCTGTGATTATTTTATCTTTGTACTTGAGTATCTTGCAGAGTGTTTGGTACATGATAAGGATTCTGTGAATCCCTATGGCCCATGGACAATTGTATTGAGAAAGTCAGCACTATGAGCCACAGAGTGCAAGTCTAGGAATCAGCCTCTGTTCCTGTCCCTGACTCTGCTTTCTTTTTTTTTTTTTTTTTTTTGAGTTGAAGTCTCACTGTCGCCCAGACTGCGGCCACTGCAGCCTCGACCTGCTGGGCTCGGGCGATCCTCCCGCCTCAGCCTTCCGAGTAGCTGGAATTACAGGCACGCGCTACCACGCCGGGCTGATTTTTTTATTTATTGTAGAGATGAGGTCTTGCCAAGTTGCCCAGGCGTGTCTCGAACCCGCAGGCTCAGGCAATCCACTCACCTCAGCCTCCCAAAGGCACGGGATTACAGGCTGAGCCACCGAGCCCGGCTGACTCTGCTTTCATGCTTGTTTGCCTACCCTGCAGCTGGGCCTCACCATTGTTCAAGGTTACCATCTACTTTTTTAGGAACTCAGCAGTTGGCAACTGGCAGGCACTAATTGGTAGAATCTCAGTCAAGAAATCAGCCACTCTATGAGTTACCTTGACTCTGGTCACCTACTTAAATTGAAATGGCTGGGCTCTCTGGGAAGACAAGATAATACTGGCATCTGGGCGTCACTGGGGCAGAGATTAAAGTTGACTGAGACAGCTGTCTCTTCCCTTTTCCACAGATGCCCCTCTACCTGTGACGGTTTCTCTTGGTTTGAAAAACACCTCCAGCTGACTACAGCTATTTCTTTCTTTTTTAAATAATTTTTTTATTTTAAATCTGTGGGTACAATTCAGGGTTAGTTATACAAATGTTCATTATGGAGGTACCCTTGTTGATGATGTTCCCCCCAGTCCCCTGACAGTTTCCCACTACTGCCACTCCCTTTCTTACAGTATTACAATAATCATTCAAGGTCTGCTTATGAGTGAGAACATGTGATACTTGATTCTTTGTTTATGTGATAAATCACTCAGTATTATAGCCTCTAAGTCCATCCAAATTGCTGTGAAGTTCATAATTTTGTCCTTCTTTATGGCTGTATAATATTCCATCATGTGTACCACATTTTTTTTTATCCAGTCCTCTTTCAATGGGCAGCACGTTAGTTCTATGTTTTAGCTCTTGTGAATAATGCTGCAATACACATGTGTGTGCAGGTATCTTTTTCATAGAGTGATTTGAATTCCCTGGATATATTCCCAATGGGGGGATTACAGGGTCATATGGGAGGTTGATTTTTAGATCTTTTAGGAATCACCACACTGTTTTCCATAGAGACTGTACTAGTTTACATTCCCACCAACAGTGTAGAAGTGATCCCTTTTTGCTGCATCCTCTCCAGCATCTGTTGTTTTTTTGAGTTATTGATGATGATCATCCTGACTGAAGTTAGGTGATATCTTGGTGTGGTTTTAATATACATTTCTTTGATGAATAGTGAGGCTGAGCAATTTTTCATGTATCTGTTGGCTGCTTGGGCATCTTCTTTTGAGAAGTGTTTATTCATATCTTTACCCACTTTGTAATAAGGCTGTTTGTTTTTTTCTTTTTGGCACATTTGAGTTTCTTGTAGATCCAGGTTGTTAGGCCTTTGTCAGATATACAGTCGGCAAATATTTTTTCCCAGTCTGTGGCCTGTCTTCCTGCTCTCTCAATGGTTTATCTGGATTTGCAGAAGCCTGTCAGTTTGATGAGGTCCCACTTGTCTGTCTTATTTCTTATGGCATAGTACTTGGGGTTTTGATCTCAGGAGTTGGTTGCCGGGTCCAATTTCCATAAAGGTATCTCCTGTATTTTCTAAGGTTCTTACAGTTTGAGGTTTTACGTTTAGGCCTTTGAGCCATTTAGAGTTGATTTTTGTGTATGGTGATAGGTAGGGGGTCTTATTTTGATCTTCTGCATCTGGTCAGCCAGTTTTCCCAGCACCATTTACTGAATAAGTTCTTCTCTCCCCAGTTGTTGGTGGTGAAGTCTTTGTCGAAGCTGAGTTGGTTGAGAAATTGAGGTTTTGCTTCTGGAATATCTATCTTGTTCCATTGACCTATATGCCTGTTTTTGTACCAAGTTATTTCATTTTTTTGTGTGGCTATTGTGAATGGGATTGTGCTTTTTATTTGGGTTTCTTTTTGTTTATTGTTGGTGTACAGGAATGCGACTGACTTTTGCACATTTATTTTATACCTTTAGACTTTGCCAAAGTCCATTATCAGGACTGCAGCTATTTCTAAGTTGGCCCACTACCATCCACAGGCAAATGGGTCATGGCATGGCAGGGCAAGAGTTTTATCTCTTCATAGGTTACTTGGTATATAATATCTTTTGTTTTTTCTCTAGGCCCACTGAGAGTACAAGATGGAGTCCATATAATCAAAGAGCAGTCATTTTAACATTGCTTAGCTTTGTCATGTTTTTCTAGCAGTTCTCTTTTATTTACCCTCTAATCACTAGTTAAGGACAGAACTGGTTTCCCAAAGATAACTATTGATAATTATTTTACAACCCTTTCCTCAGCTTGTTTTGTAAACCAAGTTAACTTAATCAGCCCTGAGTGACCTTCATGACACAAACAGACCCCGTCAACATGACAGCAGTCATGTGACTAACCCACCCATTTGCTTGCTGTCCATCACATGACATCAATACCTGTGCTTATCTGCCCTTCATGATGGCATAAAAAACACCCAATAACCTTAACAACCTGTCCCCATCAGAGGAAAGGTTTAAAAGCATTCAATCTCAAGCAGCCATTCACCATTGCTTTGCTAAGCTCTGGTCTGGCCATGTGGCTCTTTGAGTGATGGCCACCAAATCTTCCTAAGCTTTGGGCCCCTTTCCTACCTTATGGAGGTGAATCTTCTCTCTCTCCAGTCTACTTTCTAAATAAACTATATTTTCCAATCAAACTTCAGTGCGTTATTTGCATCATTCATACAGCACCGCATCATAGACCAGATCCCCTGACAGTTCTGACCTTACATTATGGAGACATTGCTAGGATTTTGACCTAACACCCACAAGTTCTAAATCATTTTGATCTAACCTATTATGAAATTTTTTTCTGATCCTTGCTATAGATTATTAAGTTTTTATGACATGTCTTCCCCAAAGGATTGTAATCTCCTTGAGGCAACAGAAAAGTATAATTGTCTACAACACTCAATAATTATTAGGTGATTAGTTGTTTGCTTTCACCAATCCATACTCTTTAGAATCCAAATCTTTAGTTTCTCTGACACCTAATCCCACTTTATATTTATAACTTTGAAAGCTACCTATATTCCACAATAAGAGACAATCATGAAATATTAGTACTTATGTGAAGTGTTTGAATAAAACACCAGGAAACGAAAAGTAAAAAAAATAGACATTTTATTATTTAACAATGACAAAAAGAAAGATACAAGAGAGGCCCTAGGTTTCCCTTTTAAAATTTCTTTTAAAGAAATGTTTTTTCTTTAAAAGATATTTTTTCTTTAGAAAAAGTTTTTTTTTTTTATTTTAAAGAAAATGTAAAAAGGAAACAAAATTCTAAATTATGACTTTACTTCAGGATATTAAATACTTTAAGGTTTTGAAAAGAAGCTATCTTCTCCTTTCTAGAGGTCTCAAGATATTTGTGTCAGTATGTTGGACATTGAGTCTTTGCTTTCTTCATCTACTCTTTGCCTTCCATAAGGCCTATGACTCAGATATACCAGAGGATAGGTATAGTCCCAAGACAGTTACTCTACAAAGATACTCCATCATTGATATTTGTAGTTTGGTCTAAGGATCACACATCAACCACTGCTTATGTTTTCTTTTACTGGTGCTTCTGGTCACTAAGCAATACCTCATCTGTATTTTAAGCAAATGATTCAGGTTATCATCTGATCCTTACTAATCAACTCATTCTGCATTCATGAACTATAAGGTTATTCGTGCTCAAGGTAAATACCATCTATTCTTAGAAAGTGTTTAGTTTGCTTGGGAATTTTGGAACTGGGTGAAAAAAAGTCTTAGGTACACGATATTGTTAAAAGAAAAACTGAAGCACATTTAAATTTTAAACAATTTATTGTGGCATTCAGAGATGAATCAGGGCAGCTCCAGACCACAAGTGGCTAGCGCTGGAGGGGCAAGAGAAGAAGCTTTTATAAAATGCTTGCAGAAGCAAGACAAAGAAGATGATTTTGATTGGTTAGAGTGGAAAGTCCCTAGTTAGAGGTCAGTTGGTGATGTCCCTAGTTTAGATCTACTATTTATATTGGGCTTTGGTTTGTTCATGAATAAATTTATTTATTATTATTATTATTATTTTTTGAGCTGGAGTCTCACTCTGTCACCCAGACTGGAGTGCAGTGGCCGCTCCCGGCCACTGCAGCCTCGACCTGCTGGGCTCCGGCGATCCTTCCGTCTCAGCCTTCCAAGTAGTCGGAATTACAGGCACGCGCTACCATGCCCGGCTGATTTTTTTATTTTATTGTAGAGATGAGGTCTCGCTAAGTTGCCCAGGTGGGTCTCGAACCCTGGGGCTCAGGCAATCCACTCACCTCAACCTCCCAAAGCGCAGGATTACAGGCTGAGCCACCAAGCCCTGCTCATGAAGAAATTTAAAGTGCCAGAGTTCCTACAGTCTCAAGGCGTTCCAATTTGATTTTTTAAGAAACCAGTATGTACAAATGGAAAACACTAGAAAATGACTTATCCCAGAGGATGGTATATGATGCACTTTGCAATGAATCTCTCCTGGCAGATGGATTCTGTAGACATCTATTACATGTTGACTCCTAAATATTTGCAGTAGGGAGCTCTGAGAAGGTGTGCATACTCACATGGAAAGACATCTTCATAAACAAATGTTGATTGTGAATATTCAGATACATACAATGTGCTGAGGAGGAAATAATTTCTACTGTCTAAATTACTACCATTTCCATACATTTTTAAGGAGTTTTAGAGTACTTAGCATAGCTGTTTAGAACATGATGCCAGGGAAGTTGAGTGTGTGTGTGTGTGTGTGTGTGTGTGTGTGTGTGTGTGTGTGTGTTTATAAGCTAAAACTCTGTATTCTCAAAAGACTATACACTAGTGTCCTCCTAGTTCATATGGAACATGCTTTGTCTTAGTCTATTCATGCTAAGATATAAATTGAGTGACTTAAAAACAATAAAAATTTATTGCTTACAGTTCTGGAGGATGGGAAGTCTAAGACCAAGGTGCCAGCATATTCGGTGTCTAGTGAAGATCCACTTCTTGGTTTATAGATGGCTGTCTTTTTATTGTGACTTTACATTACAGAAAGAGGAATGGTCTCTTTGGGGCCTCCTTTATAAAGATATTAATCCCATTCATGAGGGCCCTGCCCCTATAACCTAATTATCTCTCAGAGGCCCCACTTTTTAATCCCATCACATTGAGGATTAGGATTTTAACATATAAATTTTGGAGGGACACTAACATTTAGACCATAGCAGGTTTGATATTTGCAAAGCAAGAAGTGTGGATGGTTCAGGGATTTTTATCCCTGATGCTATCCCTATTTATAAAGCACTGAGGCTAGTGGCAAAACTCTAAATCTACTCACCTTGAATTGTTTCTTCTAGACTATATACAAGAAACTACAGAATATTTCTGTTTATTTAGAATGGAATGAAAAGAGTCTATATGAATTTAGGACATATTTTCTAACTCTCTATCCACACAAGACTGGCCAAGTGAGCTCATGTCCTTTAGGAAATAAGAAAAAAAGATATATGAAAAGCCAGCCAACAAATATATTGTGAAATGGCATATATAAAAATTAAGCAAAGAGCTACAGAAAGTATTTTCCTAAATACACTATTATCAGACTTAGCATTTCTTGTAGATGTAGCCATTTCATTTTCTGTGGGTGAAGGGAAATTAAGCAAAATTGAAAGACCAGGCTTTCCTCTTACTATTATTATCAAAAGTCAGACAAAAATCTTGATTTGTTTTAAGTGGAATTAAATTGGATATTTCAACCTGGGCAAGAAGGTGAATTATGAATACTGGCCTGGCAATCCTTCTTTAACTATGGACTTAAGAAGTGAGTAGCATCATCTTTCAATAGCCTCAAAAGAAGAACTGGATCTCCTGAGGGGGAAAGGACTATATTAAACTTACAATGTGTCCACCCATGTTTATTTGAATTCACTGCAACTATTGCATTTCAGACAACTGACCAACATGTAGACAACTAGAAATTTGAATAAAAGCCTGAGGTGACTTCAAGGAAGACTCAGCAGGGCATTGCAAAGAAGGAAAATCAACACTTGTTGAGGAATTGCCATATGCTAGAATTTATGCTAGCCACTCTCCATCCAAATGACATTTAATAGTCACAATAATGCTATAAGTTATGTATTATAATTTCTATTTGAGATGAGGAAATAGAAGCTCAAAGATGATAAGCAATTTGCCCCAAATCACATAGTTAACCATGACACCATGCCAGAGGAACATACATCTTAGCGAATATGAGATTTTTATGACACAGAATCATAGACAGCAATTTACTGTCGTGTTAGTAAGACAGCCACTAGAGATTTTCTTGTTTGTTTTAACTTTTCCTGTGTCTATTGGTAAATAATATTCTTTCTACCAGAAATATGAGAGAATTTTTGACTGTTCCTTGGAGTCTAAATAAGTTTTAGTTGAACACACTTCTTTTGATCATTCCAGGATTAATACAAATTAATCATCTTGAATGATCAATAATTATTGGCTTTTGCTGAGTTCCCTGAGTTCCCTGAGTTTCATGATGAGCTGATTCAATATGCTAGTACAGGACAATGGAAATGATGTGAAATGGTGCCTGAGATTAGTGAGTGATGCCCAGAAAGTTAGCCAATTACAGAAAGATTTTTTTCCCTCCAGAAGTCAAGAAAAGAGATGTTACCTTACATGCCAGGGTAAAACAATCATGCTTATATGAAAGAAAGTCATCCTAACGAAACATTATAGAGCCAAAAATGCCAGCTGAACGCTGTATGTAGAAATTTAGTACGATGTTTCTTGTTCTTTTAGTTTTGGGAAAAATGACCTAAATAAACCCTTACAATTATAGTGGTGATATAATTATGTTTCCCATAAATTCTCCTGTTTTTATGCTTTAGTGAGTGTCAACAAATGCTTCTGGAACAATCACTTTTCCTTCATAAACAAAGGGCATCCTTCCAATCATTTAGTTTGCACAGTATGTATTTCCCTGAAGCAAATCTCCTTGTTCTTTTCTTCTTCTCCAAGCTATACCTACATTATGGCTCATTCATTTAAAACTGTCACTGAAAATCTATACTCAGATTCAAAGGCAGTGTGTTTATAGCACACATAACATCTCAAAGGGTCAGTGTAATATAAATATTTTCCATAACTCTATTAATATCTCTAGCTTTCTCATTCAACTCGTTATAAATCAGAAAAAAATAACAAGCTTATTTCCCATTCTTGACTAGTTTTCTTCCTGTTACTTACCCATGCTTTCATTCATCTAAAACATATTTATCAAGCACCAGATGTGTGCCAAGCATTGACCTAGTCCCTGGGAGCCCGGATAAGACACAGCCCTCCATGCCAGGGTCTCACATTCCAGTTATGGAGACAAATACACAAATAAACAATTGCCAAGCATGTGTAGGCACACCACAAACCAATGACAGGCGCTGCACTATATTTTTTTCTGAAGGAGGTAACACTCTGCATTTTGATAAAATTGACATTTAAATTTTTCTCTGGAAGTACATTCCTACCCATAGGGGTTTCTAAAACAAGTTATTATCAAACTATTTGTGGTGTGGTGAGGGACCAATCTTTTTGCTGTTTGTCTATTTTATTTTGTTTACTAGTCCACTGTGGAAGGCCACTTGTACCTGAAAATATTATTAATATTTTTATTTAGAAAGTAAATAGTTCTTTCAGAAATCGCCACTCTGTCTTCCAAAGAGGTTGCACTAGTTTGCATTCCCACCAGCAGTGTAGAAGCGTTCCTTTTTCTCTGCATCCTTGCCAGCACCTGTTGTTTGTTTTATGAATAATGGCCATTCTTACTGGGGTTAGTTGGTATCTCAATGTGGTTTTGATTTGCATTTCTTTGATGATTAGTGAGGCTGAGCACTTTTTCATGTGTCTGTTGGCTGCCCATATATCTCCTTTTGAGAAATGTCTATTCATGTCTTTTGCCCACTTTTTAATGGGGCTGTGTTTTTTTCCTTTTGGCATGTTTGAGTTCCCTGTAGATCCTAGATGTTAGGCCTTTGTCAGATATACAATTGAAAAATATTTTTTTTTCCATTCTGTGGGTCGTCTCCCTGTTCTCTTGATGGTTTCTTTTGCTTTGCAGAAGCTTGCCAGTTTGAGGAGGTCCCACTTGTCTATCTTATCCCTTATGGTATGGGCACTTGGGGTTTTGATCAGGAATTGGTTGCCAGTTCCAATTTCTATAAGGGTGTCTCCTGCATTTTCTAAGATTCTTATAGTTTGAGATTTTACGTTTAGGTCTGTGATCCATTTAGAGTTAATTTTTGTGTATGGTGATAGGTAGGGGAACCTTGTATCTGACACTCTCATGGAAGATGTCTAAGTTTTCTCATAGTGTCATAACAAAATACCAGAGTCTGGGTTGCTTAAACAACAGAAATTTATTTTCTCACAGTCTTGGAGTATGGGAAGTTCAAGATCAAGGTGTTAACAAATGAAGTTCCTGGTAAGGGCTCTCTTCCTGACTTGCAGGTGGTCACCTTCTTGCTGTGTCTTCACATGGCAAAGAGAGAGATTGAACTTTCTGGTGACTGTTGTTATAAGGACACTAATTCTGTTGGATTAGGACCCCACCCTTATTAACTTCATTTAACCTTAATTACTTTATTACTCCAAGCACACCTTCATTGAGGGTTTGAGTTTTAATATATGAATTTTGGAAAGACACATGCATTTATTATATAAAAGAAGACAGAAGAAATTTTGACTTGTTTACTCTTTGTGTCAGGCATATCTGAACATCCTGGTCATTTTGCTCTGAAAGATATTGGTTGTGTCTGTTCTAGTTGCTTTGTGTGATGGGAGCAGAGCACCTTGGAGTATAGACACCCTTTGGACATATCCATGACTTCTTCCAAGACTCTCTAGAATGACAGCCTCACATATATCATTGAAGGTGGAGACTTTTCTGAAAATTGTCAGTACAGGGTGCTGTAAGAGTTTTTAATATCTCATTTATTTGGATATATTAGGTTATGCATATCTTATACTGATATGTAGCACATTATTTTTATAAGCCTATGGGTAAAAAATAAAATAAAATATTGTTCTATTGTATTAAGTCCATCTTTTATATTAGGTAATTGCATTTAGTCTTTCTTTGCAAGTTAAAGTTCAAAATCTTCAGATTATCCCTCACTAGAATGTAACAATAATCACGGGTCTGGAAAGAAAAGTAGATAATAAATTGTTATTTTGGATTCCCAGTACCTTTTACATATTTCCATCCTATAGAGAGTCAGCTGTTTCTTTTACCAGGCTTTTGCTAGGTAATTTTAGTGTAAAGGGACATGTAAGCATAGATGAGATTAGAGAGACATTTTTAAGATCCTTTCATGTAGTGAATGGGCAGCTTTCTTATATTTATAATCCATTGACCATGTAGATACAGTAATTATTGAAATTGGTACTTGTCAGAGCAGGTTCTTTTGTAGGAAATTTGATTCTTTAATGAACAGACTGTTAGAAAATCTGATGTGTAGTCAGCCACAACTCAGCCAATGACTTGTTTGATTGTGGATAGGGTAATTGACTTCTCTGGGTCTCTTCAGTTTCCTAATCTGTAAATTGAGGAAATAAACTGAAATGTGTGGTACTTTCCGGCATTATGATTCTATAACATGATTAGAGTTTAGGAGGATTTAAAAACAAAACAAAACAACAAGTCAAGCTTCCTTAATGTAATGGCTCACTGACTTCCTTCTGCTGCACTTCTCTGTTCCCCTGTATGGTGATGCCTCTGGAGACAATGGTCTATAGGGTGGTCTACACTACACCACAGATGCTCTTGGCTATGCTACCAATGGCTGCCACATTGACAGGTCCAGTAGTCACTCTGCTGTCTTCTAGCAGCACTTGATCATGTCCATTTTCTTCAAACGCCCTCTTCCTTAGCTTCCATAGAGCTGTACTCTCCTTGGATTTTCTCTTACTCATTGGAAATCCTTCCTCTCTGTCTTTGTTGCCCTTGTAGGTTCTTCTTTTTCTGTCAAACCTTCAAAAGTTGGAGCATCCCAGAACTCAGTGTCGGTCTTTATAGCTGTTCTTGTTGGATCTTTCTTTTCTAATCAAACTTCAAAAGTTGGAGCACCCCAGGGCACAGTTCTAATTTTACTCTTCACTGTCTACATTCTGTTCTTAGGAGGATTTCATCTCATCCCACGACTTTAAATGCTATTTCTATGTTACTATATTTCATAATTATATCCTATTGTTGACTTATCTTCTTAATTCCAAATGCATGGCTGGCAGGTATTTCTGAGCTCAACACAGCCACAACAGAATGTGGTGATTCTCTGCTTCCACTTTTTCTTTCACAGTATGTTCCAACTCAGTAAATGGCACTATTTTCAACTCAGTTGTCGAACCTCATATTTTAAGACTTATCCTTAATTCCTCTGTGTCCCTCAAACTCCAGATTCAATTTGTTTTAGCTATCTACTACCACATAACAAATTACAACAAAATATAGTAACTTGAAAAACAGTATTTTATTGTTTGTCACAATTCTGTGAGTTGACTGGAAGATTCTTCTGTTTGTTCATTCATGGGGTTGATTTAGCTGACAGGTTGACTGGAATGAAAAGATCAAGAAAACTTCACTTGCCCAGCAGTCGGTACTGACTGTCAGCTAGAATGCCTTTTTTTAACCAAATGTCCACTCGTCCAGTAGTAAGCTGGATAGCCTTTCTTATATGGTGGTCTTATGACATTTTAAGAAAGCAAGACCAGAAGCTGCAACATCTAAGCCCAAGTCTTGAAATTTGCACAAAGTCACTTTCTCCCCATGATATTGACCAAAGCAAGTCCACATTCAATAGGATGGATAAATATATTTCATCTCTGCATAGAAGGTACAGAAATTAACCTTGCAAAGGGTATGTATGCTGGAATGAAAGAAATGTAGGGTCATTAAATTAACACATAATTCATATATCTTTGAGCTCTACTTCTAAAATATATCTTGAATACAACAGCTTCTCCCCACCTTCTCTTTTCAGCCAGACTAAGACAATATAATCTGGGCTGTTGCAAAGAGCTCTTAGCTTACTCTGCTTCCACACTTAGTATTTACCCCCTCCTTATCTTCCAATTCTTGTGTATTTGTGTGCTCATGTGCACACGCACACGCATATTCACGTAGCAGCCATAGTGATCTTTTAAGTGCCTATCAGATCATATAACCCCTCCTGTGAAAAACCTTTCAGTGGCTTTTCAGTGTTACTAGAGCATGATCGAAAGTATGTGTGACCACCCAGAGGCTATCACAATTTAGCTCCTGCTCATCTGTCTGGCTTCATCTCTTATCAATCTCCCTGATCATGATGTTTCTGAACAATTCAGCGAAATTCAGTGAAAAGGGCACACCAACCATTTTACCACTCAAAAAAAAATCTTTGAATATGTCAAAATCTTTTTAAGCCATGGACCTTTGCCTTAGATGTTCTGCACCCAGACAGCCCCTCTGCCGCCTCTGCTCTTCATTCAGATCTCACCAGGCTCGAGCATCAGCTTTGCAGAGAAGCCTTTCTTGACTGTATCTAATATTTATTTTCTCCAGCCAGCCATACTTTCCTGAGTTTTTGTTTTGTTCAAAGCTCTTTTCAACATCTGTAATTAACCTGTGCATGCACTAATGCACTTGGTTATTTCTGTCTGTCTTCACTAGCAAGTTATAAGCTCTATTAGAGCAGAGTCTTTTTTTGTCTTTATTCTTATTGTAATATTCTCCAGGTTTTCACACACTGACACATTGGCAGAAAGAAATAGATATCCATTTTTTTTCTTTTATATATATTTTTATTTTAAAGATGTGAGGTACAATTCAGGATTAGGTATACAAGTGGTCATTGTACAGGCAACATTTGAACTTCTCTTTGGTCCCCACTTCACCTAGTTTGAGATCAGGAACGCTTATGGATGTTATGTGCCCCCTCTCCCAGGCAGCTTCCAGCTACTGCCAATCCCTTTCTGAACTAGATTAAAAAATTGTGGTACATATACATGACGGAATATTACACAGCTATAAAGAAGGACAAAATTATAGACTTCACAGCAACTTGGATGGATTTAGAGTCTATAATACTGAGTGATCTACTACAGAAACAAAGAACTGAGTACCACATGTTCTTACTCATAAGTGGACCTTGAGCATTTACCATACTACCATAAGAGCAGAGACTTTTAAAATCTTTTTGACCCTTTTATCTCACACATCTTTGTGCCTGGCATATAGTAAAATTTCAATAAATACTTATCCAATGAATGAATAAATGAATTAATGTTAGGTAGTGATTGCATCTCTGCATTCCAGGATCGGCCATTTTCTCTGCTGTCAGTGGAGATGGCCTAATCTAATACATGGGGTGGTGATGGTGATGGAGATCAAGTTCTGCCTATTATTTTCAAGCACACTTAATGCCAGTTAGCCTTTCTGTGACTTGTGATTTAAGTTTGAAGTCCTCACTTCCTTATTTTTAAGGAATGATGTAAGGGTGAAATAAAATAATTTTTGCAGACCTCTTTGACAAAACTCACTATAAACCAGACACTACGTAAGTACTTTCTGTCTGCTCAGTCATGATTCTCTGGAAAAATGTTTTACAGTTTGACAGATCATCTTAGGAAGCACGGGTAGCAGTTACTGGGTTATTCTAGAAGAAATAAATTTAGTTAATAAGCACAAATAGTATGTTATGTTAAATGTCTTAAGAGTTTTCCTGAATTTCTTCAGATCATTGCCAAATGTTTTAGGTAAGATAGCCCCTTTACCATATAATTAGGAAAAATAGCAATGAAAGATGTGGCATTGTGTTTAGACATTACTTGAATTTTTAAAAAATAGAATCATCTTTATTTTAAAAAGATGATGTATGGCTCTGTTCATGATTGAACTAGGAATTTATTATGTATACTAATACTAGGGGTCTATGTGCCAGTCACTGTGCAAAGTGCTTTATATATTATCTTATTTTTACCCTCAATAACTCTTTGAACTTGTCGCTGTTATTATTCCCATTTTAAGAGAAGATAACTAAGGCTCAGACTGGTAAATTAACTTGCTCAAAGACACATAAGTGTAACAGAATTGGAGTTTAAACCCAGATTGGTCTGCCTTACAAGATCAGAGACCATAAAGCCTAATGCCTACAGGATTTAGGCAGAGAACACGAATATACAACATTTTTGTGTATGATATAAAGGAAGTAGCAGGTACTGTGGGCAAATCAGGGTGCACAAGGCACTGTCAAAGGTATTCCAGTGTAAATCAAACAATAACAAGAACCACACAGAACAGAACACAGACCACCATTTGGAAGCCTGTGGACTAGAAATTTCATGAGATTGTTGTGTATCTTTGCTAATTATACATACAATCAACTGATTTTCAACAAAGTCAACAAAAATATACACTAAGGAAGGGACACCCTATTCAATAAATAGTGCTGGGAAAATTGAATAGCTGTGTGCAGAAGAATGAAACTGATTCCCATATCTTTCACCATATACAATAATTTACTCAAAACAGATTTCAAACTTAAACATTAGGACCCCAAACTATAACAATCCTAGAAGAAAACTAGAAAAACTCTTCTGGACATTGGTTAGATAAATAATTTATGACTAAGTCTTCAAAAACAAATGCAACAAAAACAAAAATAGACAAATGGGACTTAATTAAGCAGCTTCTGCATAACAAAGGAACAAAGTAAACAGGCAACATACAGGAGGGAGAAAATTGTTTGCAAACTGTGCATTCAACAAAGAGCTATTATCTGGAATCCATAAGGAATTCAAATAGCTCAACAAGAAAAAAACAAACCTGCAAATAACCCCATTAAAAAGTAGCCAAAGGACACGAACAGACATTTTTCAAAAGAAGACATACAAGTGGTAAGTACACATATAAAAAATGCTCAACATCACTAATCATCAAGGAAATGCAAATTAAAATCACAATGTTATGCCATCTTATGCCAGTTAGAATGGCTACTATTAAAAGAATCAAACAACAATAGATGTTGGTGAGGATGCAGAGAAAAGAGAACACTTATGCACTGTTGGTGGGGATGTAAATTAGTACAACCTTTATGAAAAAGAGTATGGAGATATCTGAAATAAATAAAAATAGGACTACTATTTGATCCTGAAATTTACTACTGGGTATGTATCCAAAGGGAATGAAATCATTATATCAAAAAGGTGCCTGTACTTTTATGTTTATTGCAGCACTATTCACAACAGCAAACTATGCCATTAACCTAAGTGCCCATCAACAGAGGATTGGCTAAAGAAAATGTCACACACACACACACACACACACACACACACACAAACACACACACATATATACACACACACCACAGAATAATACTCAGTTATAAAAAAGAATGAAATCATGTCTTTTGCAGCATTGTAGATACAACTGGAGGCCATTATCCTAACTGAAAAACGAGAAGTCAAAAACTACACGTTTTCACTTATAAGTGGGAGTTAAACAATGTGTACACATAGACATACAACATTAAATAATAGACATTGAGGACTGCAAAAGGTGGGAAGTTGGGAGGGGAGGTTTGAAAAATTATCTGTTGGATACAATGTTCACTACTCAGATGATGGGTATGCTAAAAGCTCAGATTTTACCACTAAGCAATATATGTATATAAGAAATCTGCACTTGTGCCTCCTAAGTATATAATTATTTTTATAGGTGACATTCAGATCCCTGGATTCCTTCACCCACTACCTGCTGCTAGCAACAGCCCTTTCCCACTGGGCAAAAGTCTGGGATTTTATTCCGGGCAGAAGACCTTCTAGTGGAGGAGGTGTGGGTATCTGACACAAGACAGTGGATTAATTACCTTACACATAATCAACACCTCTGCCACAAAGTTAGTAGCAAGAGTTCTACCCTCTAGGAGGGAGTTGAAAGATTCTTCTCTGGGAATTTGACCAGACCAAGAGAAATGATTTAATAACATTGACTTTGAAATTTTTCTCCAAGAAGACCCTCAAGAACCTGGAATCA
>CAUYQG010163679.1:0-33119 GCA_963574415.1 Tarsius wallacei
CCCAGGTAGCTGGGACTACAGGTGTGCACCACCATGCCCGGCTAATATTTTTATTTTTTTATACAGCCGAGATCTTGCTATGTTACCCAGGCCCTCCTTGAACTCCCAGGCTCACGCAATCCTCCTGCCTCGGCCTCCCAATGTGTTGGGATTATAGGGTACTTAGAGAATAATCCCAGCTACTTGGGAGGCTGAAGCAGAAGGATCGCCTGGGCCCAGGAGGTTGAGGCTGTGGTGAGCTGTGACTGAGCCACTGCACTCCAGTCTGGGTGATAGAGCGAGACTCTGACTCAAAAAAAAGAAAAAAGAAAAAAGTTGAAGGATATGTAGGACTTGCCTGGGATCCAAAGGCAAGTGTCAAAATCACTTGACAAAGTCATCCCTGAAAGAGTTCCCCTGGAGAGTTACATACCCAAGTGGCAACCACATGACGGGCCTACATTAAAGCACTAAAAATTTTTACCAGAATCCCTTAAATCTAGCTTTATTGCAACATCTAAAATAAAAGGGCACCAAGACAGAACTCAGAGGCATTTCTAGTTCTGCAGATGTTTGCCAAGGCTCTCCCCAACTTTTGACAATAATCATCATAATCACTACGATTTACTAATCAACAATAATCATAAGTTAATAATAAAATAGGGTGGTGCGTTAGGAAAGGTTGGGAAGTCATTTCCAACTGTGCAAAACTGGAGTCAGGACAGATGTTAAACTTTCCACTTTGGCTTCTGTTTTTCAGGCACGAATAGTTTGCTTCGGGGAAAGTCTAGGCACTCCAAGACCTGAGAACAGACTTCATGTACACACCCTGCCCCTTCCCTGCTCACCTCTCGACTCTCACTTGGGTGCGTTAAAATACGGAACGCCAGGTCCAGCCAGAGGGACAATCAGCTCTTTCCCCCACAGCCAGAACCTGGATTTCCACAGAGGCATGGGGCTCTCTTTACAGATTGCAGATTCATGTGGCAAAAATAGAAACGCAAGGCATCACATGTATATGCAAATTTGCCAACCAAACTCGGTGCTGAAAATAGTTATTTACTATTTGGCTTGCATATTGGCCCAGAAAACCTTCTATACCTATTTCATGCTCATTTAAATTCTTTAAGAGTTTCTGACCCATTTAAATTCCTTGAGGGATGCCTGGCTTTGCATGGGCCTCCGTCTGCTCCGCTCCGCAGCAGCTTTTAAAGACATACTGCCTGTCAGTGCAGATTGGACTTTGGACAAATATGTTGGACCCACTTTTTAAAAATTAAATCAAACAATTAAATTAATTTTAGAAAAAACTGGAGTGTAGCAGTGCAACCATGTCTCACTGAAGCCTCGAACTCCTGGGTTCAAGTGATCCTCCTGCATCAGCCTCCCAAGTAGCTGAAACTACAGGAACATGCCACCATGCCTGGGTATTTTTTAAAATTTGTTTTTTATAGAAATGGGGTGTCACTATGCTGCCCAGGTTGGTCTCAAACTCCTTGCCTCAAAAGACCCTCCTATCTCTGCTTACCAAAGCACAGGGGCTATAGGCATGAGTCACTGGGTCCCGCCTGACCCCACTTTCTTAAGGTTTATTCTGGGCACTGTTTAAGCGCGAGTTGCCTCAGACCAGGAAACCTAGAATTATGGCTTCCTCCTTGAGAGTCCCTTTAGGTACAGGGAAGAAGATGCCTAACTTATACACCTGGAAAATGTGGAAGGTAGTTCTTATGAAAGTCTGCTTCTTGGATACCCATATCAGTGTCCCTGAGTGTGGAAAGTGGGAAGGTTTGTAAAAAAAAAAAGCGAACTCCTGGCTTCTCCCTAGAACCACTGACTCCAAATTTGTGGGAGTGGGACTCTGGATGTTGCTTTTTCAAGAAGTTCACTGGGGTGATTCTGGTGACCTCCCAGGACTGGGATCCATTACTGGGAAAGCACCCTAAAATCCTGAAACGGTGCAGTTCAGGAGCTAGGGTTAGCTGAAGTTGAGGCAAGGCCAGCGGACACTGTGGAACTCATCACCAAGTGAGGGCACAGACGTCCTGCAGGAAGGTGGCACAGGAACAGAGGTGACCTCCCCAAAGTCACCAGTGCACACTGATATCTGCACCAGCATTCTTTCCAGAAGTGGTTCTGATGTTCACAGAACAAGCCCCTGTTCCTAGCGGCAGTGTGGCAAATGAATGTCCCTGGAAACTGACTGAGTGAAGGGGATGCCACTTTGCCCCTGCATCTAGAGGTGATGACTTGGTAGAACTTGGGGTTCCACAGCTCAACAGTATGCATTCAAAGCCCAACTCTACCGCCCCGGGCTGTTTCAGTTTGTTAACTCTACAGAGGAAATCAAGGCAGTTCCTACCCAATAAGGCTATTGGGAGGATGAGATAAGTTCAATATTGCAAAGCACCTGGGGTGAAGCCAGCTAAATAGTAAGCCCTGAATAAACAGTAGCTTTAAAAAAATACTACAGCAGCCTTGACCTTCTAGGCTCAGGTGATCCTTCTGTCTCACCCGCCTGAGTAGCTAGGACTATAGGTACATGCCAGCACGCCTAGTTAATTTATTGATTTTTTTGTAGAAGGAAGGTCTTGCTATGTTGCCCAGGCTTGTCTCGAACTTCTGGGCTCAAGCAATCTGAGATTACAGATGTAAGTCACCGTGCCTGGCTATTTTAATATATATATATTTTAATCCGTTGGATTTTGCAGCATTTCAAAGATCCCATCAGAAAGTCTACCCAGGTGAACAACCAAGTTTGATTTAGAAAACAAGGTATTGGTGCAAAGCGAAGCCCAGAGGAGTTAAAAAATCTTCTCAAAGTCCTTTTTCTATCCTGTGCCAGAGAAGGAAGCTGAGCTTACCTGCTTTTGATAAGACACCCCCACCATCAAGTAGACAGTTTCAAAGTATAAATTTACTGTTAACTATGCAGTAGGTTACACACCTTTAACAGGTTACAACCCTATACACCTTTAACAGGTAAAACAACCCATGCTCACATGCATGCTCTGCTCTCACAGTTATATTCACACGTGTCTACACAACCCAGGACACAACTTTCTGTGCATCTGTGCAAACATCTTCATATAGATTAAACTGCATGAACACACTCGATGCTCCCCTTCCAGCCTCCACTCCCACATATACGTGGAAGAGTTCTTCAAGTATGTCACAGACCTCTCTGGCAAAAAAACAAAACACAAACAAACGAAAAAAACTTTGGAAACCCATTAAACACCGAAGCCAGAAGTGAGCATTCCCTTTGCGTTATGTCAGCAGGCTGCTGAATCTGAGAGCAGGGGCCATGAATGCAGACGAACATTCCAGAAACTGCTTTGCTGTCCTCCGCGTGTACTCTGCCTTCCGTGTTTTTTTTTTCCTTCGGCAACAACAGAAATCTGTGAAATGACTGAGGGTGGTTAATTAAGCATTGCAGGCCCATATTCCACTGCAGTTTCAATTGGATATGGTGTTCTCTTTCACTTCCTGTTATGCAGGATTGCGGCAGGCTGTTAGACACCTGCCATGCTCCCAGCCCAGCTGCTGTACTGCCAGGGGCAGGGAGGAAGCGCTCCCGGGGCCCTCGGCCTTGAGAGGGTCTCATTCTGCAAACCAGCCCCTTCCCGGTGGGGCGGGGGCTGGGGCGGCGGGCACAGCTGATGTGAGTCCACACTGGAAGCTCGAGGACCAGCAGCTGGCAGTGAAGACCTCGTTCTATTGTGAGGGTTGTGGCAGGAGGCCAAGAGTTTCCCCCCAGGCCCCCAAGCCCCGAGTCCTGCCATGACCTATGTGTAATTAAAGCTGGAGCATCTATGCAGGCCGGAAATCAGATGTTATTCTTTGGTTTGCCTGGATCTTTTAACATCAGGAATTGGACTGTGTATCAAAGCATTCACTTGTTTGTTGAGCCATTCGTTTACTCATTCATGTATTCTTTCATTCATTCATTCACTCATTCATTCATTCTTTCACTCATTCATTACCTTGTGAAGACCTGTCATGGGTGCTAGGCATTCACCAGACAAAAAGATTAGACACATTTTTATCCTAATAATATTAACTAACCCTTCTAATCATAGCTCTGGCTTATTGAGAACCCATTAAGTGCCAAACAACATACCAATGAGCTCTAGCCTTTTTATTTAAGGAAACCACTCCAAGTTCACTGGGGAGAATTTATGCTATGTGCAATTATTCAGGATTTAGCAGAAAACAGAGAAGGGCACCTGAGGGGAGAGGGAGGGAATGGTTGAACTGAAGAATGCTTCTTCAAGGAAGTAATGACAGTGATGGATTATAGATGGCCACAAGCTCTTTGACACTCTTGCCATCAAGAGACGGGGTCTGTATCCCCTCCCCTTGAACCTGAGTTGATCTGCTTTGATGAACAGTGTCTGGTGACAGCAGTGCCATGGCCGGTGCTGATATTTCAAGGCGGTCTTTCCTTCCTTTCTCTTGGAGACCTGAGCTGCCGAGTGCAAAGTCTGCCATGCTGGGGACTTTTCCCCTGGGGCTGCCATGCTGTGAGGGAGCTCAAGCTGCTACCCGGAGAGGCCATGTGGATACACAGCCGGTTGCCTCTTCAGCCCCAGCCCTTGGAGCCATCACAGTTTAGCCCCAAACATCACCGAGCAAACCAAAGTCACCCCTGCTGTACTCCATGTGATTTCCGACACATGACATTTGAAGATACAATAATAATGAATTATTTTACATCATTCAGCTTTGGAAGGGGGCGTTGTTATACAAATATACAACCAACATAATGATTAAATAGCGGAGGCTGACAGGTGAGTGAGTAAGGCAAAGGTGAAGGGAAGGAGGACATTCCAGGTGGAAAAGAATAAGCAAAAAAAAAATTTGGAAAGCGATAGAAAGAGATGCAAGATCCATGCTCAGACCTCTCAGTGGGTTGGCCTCACTGAAGTGTGGGGCAGGAAGAGACCGTGCATGAACTTGTGTTCCAGGTTAAGGAAATTTCACTTGATTCTCAAGACTGTGGAGAAACATGGCAGGAGTTTTAAGCAGGAAGTGGCATGGTGTGACAGGTGTTTCCAGCTCATAACCCAGTAGAGTGGTGGCGAGGGGCCCAGGGAGCCCAGAGAGGAGATGGTGAGAGAAGATGGTGGTGGGAGGGAGTAGCCCCAGGATGGAAGAGAGAGAGGAGATGGGTGGAGGGGAGATTGGTACGAGGTTAAGCTGGCGGGTTTAACCTAGCGAGAGCCTGACTGAGGCATTGGGAGCGAGATGGGATTGGGGTGGGTGACACCCAGGCACCTCACTTGGGGAGCCACTTGGCCACCCACTGTGAGAGAGAAGGCAGAAGAAGCAGGTTTGTGGAATTGGAAGTAGAGGCTGAGAGTAATGGATTAATCCGAAGAACATTTCTAGACCATTCTGGAACCCGTGTCTAATACAAGTGGGGCAGATGAGTGTGTGATGACCATCAGACAAGACCCTACACTGTGGCTACACGGTTTTCATAAAAGCTTTGCAGAGGAGTTTGAATGGGGCACTTGGTACCCATTTCAGAGATGTGGAAACTGAGGCTTAGATCAGTCAAACCACTCTTCCAAGATGTCACAACTCATGAAAAAACAGGGTGGGCTGGACACACAAGAGCTCAGAGTCCAAAGACTGCTCTCTTAAGATGGCACTCCCCCCATCCCCCCGCCAGGGACAAATAAATTAGAGGCAGGAGACTTGTTTTTATGTCCTCTTAAACTTCTAAAAATTAGCCGGGCGTGGTAGTACGCGCCTGTAATTCTGGCTACTCGGAAGGCTGAGGCGGAAGGATCGCCGGAGCCCAGCAGGTCGAGGCTGCGGTGGCCGGCAGTGGCCACTGCGCTCCAGTCTGGGCGACAGGGTGAGACGCCAACTCAAAAAAAACAACAGCAAGCATGCTTCTGACTCAGGGTCTTTGCATTTACTGTTCTCTCTCTTGAAATACTATCCCTTCAAATAACACAAGATTAACTCCCTCACGCAATTTACAACCCTGATAAATGTTGTTTTGTTTTGTTTTTGAGTCAGAGTCTCACTCTATGCCCAGGCTGGAGTGCAGTGGCACACTCATGGCTACCTCGACCTGCTGGGCTCAGGCGATCCCTCCGCCTCCGTCTTCCAAGTAGCTGGAACTACAGGTGCGCACCACACACCCAGCTAATTTATTGATTTATTTTAGAGACGAGGTCTCGCCAAGTTGCCCAGGTGGGTCTGGAACCCCTGGGCTCAGGCAATCCTCTTGCCTTGGCCTCCCAAAGTGCTAGGATTACAGGTGTGAACCATTGTGCCCAGCTAACTCTGCTAAATGTTTTTAAAAGTCTTAAGTACACTCCTTGACCACCTTAAATAAAATCATAACACACACATCACTCTTTCCTATTACATCTCCTCTTCTGCTTTATTTTCACCTACCACTCAAATGACATATATTTATTTTCTTTCTTCTACCATTAAATTTTTAGCAGCATGACGACAAGGGTTTTGTGTATAGTTTTTCACTCTATTCCCAGTCCTTAAACAGCAATTAGAACAAAGAACTTAATATATAAACATTTGTTGACTATATGAATAAAAGATCCTTATGAAGTTTTAACTCTAGTTCAGTATAGGTTATGATTGTTACAATAGCAAGAATAAAAACTGATGTTTCCCCATTAGCTACCTAGCTAGAAAGAAAGTCTTGGCAGTTTGATATCTTCTCAGAGTCCAATGATACTATTTTTAAGCTCCTTTATCAAATACACTCCATACTTATATAACACACCAGATCAATTATATTATAGAAAACTTGGCAACACTGGTTAGAAAAGGGAGAAATAGTGTGCCAGGAGAAGACATGGAGACATCAGGGTAAGAGATTGGTCAGAAGTGGGAGCAAATATAGATGGTCCCCAACTTAAAATGGTTCAACTTACGATTTTTTAACTTTACAATGGGTTTATCAGTATATCACTCATCTTTAAATTGAGCATATGTAGAGAATGGCAGGGTCCTAGAGAGATTCCATAAAAATCCCCAAGCATTAAGCTTGCTTGTGAAAGATCCTAAGGCTTCAGGGAGTAGTAATCAAGATCTAAATGTCTACTCTTTTGGAAAGTTTTTATTTAACAAATATGAACTGAGCTCAAGACAGTGGGGATACAATGGTGAGCAAACATAGACACAGAGCCTGCATACAACTTTTTATGGGAAAACCATACAGGTGAGAAACTATCATATTCTATGATTTATCATGATTTGTCATGTTTCATTTCTTCTGAATTTCTATGGAAACTATACTGACTTGATTTTAAAAGTTCATGTAAAAATAGGAGGCCATTTTTGATCAACTAAATTTCTAAGATAAAGGGATAAAAGAAAATGTTTTTATTTTAATAAGGAAGTTGAATTAGGATAAAGTGAGAGATTAAAGGTTCTATATCTCTTTTTTCAAAAAAGGGTAAACAATAACAAGTGTTGGTGAGGAGGTGAAGAAATTGGACTATTCACACAAAGCTGGTGGGAATGTGAAATAGAGTAGCCACTTTGGAAAACAATCTGGCAGTTCTTGGCATACTACAACACTATCCTCAAAGCTAACATTAATAATACTTAATGTTGACTGGCTACTCTGCCTTACACTTATCACTTTACTTCATCTTAATCACCATTGTGAGGTAAGTGTAATTCTTATCCCTATGATGCTGAAGAGGAAACATAGGCTAAGTAACTTTCCCAAAGTCAGCCACATAGTAGGACATAGTAGTGCTCAAGTTCTTAATCACCTCATAGGGTAAAGATATATCCTAAAGCATTACATGGTCTTTGTAAAATGCTGATTATCTTCAATCTGTTTTTAAAATTCTGGTTTTTGATACTCTTGGTTTCTTACACTTGCTGAGTCAAGGAAAGCATGACACTTGTATCATTAAGGAGCACAGTCATGCCATGCATTAGTCAAATCATATTAAGAGACTGAAGCTTTTCACCCAGCAAGGGCCAAGATTTTTACTATTTTATTTTCAATTGTTTTATATGCTTCAACACCTAGTTTCACCATCTTTTAATTAGTCCCAAACTTATTGTCAGAATCAAGTCCAGTTTTAAACAAGCAACTGTGTATCTTGACTAAGACCTCGTTAGCTGCAGACTTGACTTAAAAGTCTAGTCGAATACAGTATCTCAGTCATTTGATACTAAAGATAATGGGAAAATATTTAGCACTAATCCTTCCTATTCATATATTCCCACTTGTTGGAAGATTCAAATACTGTGAGGACTCGAGCAAACTGGAAATCTTGTCTCATTCGATTATACCTCATCATCATATGGGGTCCCAGAGTTGCCATAAATTCCACATAGTTTTCAGAAGTAGAGATAAATGAGGCCAATCTAGACTACTTAGAGCCCCTAAAAAGAAGTACAAGGTTGGGAAAGAAAAACGAGGATCTACTGACAATCTGTTTGCTATACATGATGTAAGTGCTTCACATGTGCTGCCTTGGTTAATACTTATAACTGCCCCATATCATAAACTGGTTTTGGCATTCTTTTACAGATGAAGAGGCTCCAGAGGCTAAGCAAATTTGTTCAAGATCAGACAGCTTGTAAACTGAGGGGGAGGAGATTCAAACTTAGGTCCCTTCTGCATTTTCTATTACACCCGCTTCTATTTCGTGGACAGACATCCACCAAGAGTTCCAAAAGAGAATTGTACTGACCTCAGGAAAGCTTGTACTACTCAAAGAATATCCCAGAATCCAAAGGGCAGAATGCATCAGGGTTTTAATTAGCTCAAGCCAAATAGTCTTTAAATTTTCTGGTCCTGACTCCTGCTAACATTCAAAAATCAGTTACATCCCTCTTCAGAATTATGAAGACCTCAAATACTCGCCTACCCCTTAAGTTTTGTTATTTAAATCAAACCACATATGATGATCACTGAATAACTTGGAAACATTTACGCAAATTTCACTTAAACATATAAGACAGATTTGAAGGATCAAATCCCTACACTAAGTTGAAAATTATCATCACACAAAAAAATTTAAAAATATGGTGAAACCCAGAGCTTCCTGAAAACAAGATGTTTTTCATCTACTGATTACCTCTCTGCAGCACTAGCTATGTGAAAAATGTGATCATCTTCATTCTGTAACCGTTCTTTTCTCCTTCTTTCAATGTCATGTCGTAGGTCATTTGGATCTATTATTTTGACCAGAGTCTGAGGAATTTTGACAGAAGACAAACCATTCACATTACTGTTAGTTGCACAAAGACCATTTCTAATAAGAACCTTAATTAAAATTTCTACATAAGTTATCTTATACTCATCTTGCTAATGGTAGTGTAAACTGATACAAATATTTTGAGACACAATTGACAATACATAGTCAGAAAAGTTCCTAACATTGAACTAGGAATCCCACTTTTGGGACTCTAACCCAAAGAAAATGCTAACTACCTAAATATATTAAAAATATTATATTTAAAATAACAATGGAAGCAGCTTAAATTTTTAAAAATTTAGGAGGAAAGGAAGAATGATGAAATAAATTATGGTAAACAACTCAAAGGAATAACGTATAATAATTTAAATTATGGTAATAAAGACTGTGGAAGTCGACATGGAAAAACACTTACTGAAAAAAGTTAATTGAAACTTAAAAAACCTAATTAAAAAAACTTTAAAAATCTGTATCATAAAAGGTCATAAGGAATTCAGAGATTTTTTACATAAAAGGAATATTATTATGGATTAAGTAAAAAGAAAGTAGTATGCAAAACTGCATATTCTATGACAATGTCTATGTTAAAATGCAAGACGTAAGACTGCAAGAAAAGATGATCAAATAATATTTTGTGTTAAATGGTTGAAATATAGGTAATTTTTAAAAATTCTCAAATTTCCTATAAATTGATTATAGTACTTTGATGACTAGAAATTTTCTGAAAAATCATCTATTCAATAAGTTAATTCTCTCCATAAGTTCAATAAAAATTGCCATCATTTCACGAGTTTAAAAAATTATTTATATATTCTATCAGGAATGTATTGAAATACCTTCTTTACAAAAACTCTTTACTCTCAATGAATAAATTAGCAGTTCTTTTAGAACTTGATATAATTCCTCTAAAACAAGAGCCAGTTTTCTTCCCTCCCTGGCTAGTCAAGATAGTCTTTCTAATTAGCAAAGAAATGAGAGGTGGGAGGGAAGGTGTTGGGTGGGAACCACACACAACACATGAATAAAGAAAATTAGTCCCTTACTTTGCTAGTACATCTTCCACAGAATCTTTCATATATTCTACAGTAAACAGAAGGGTAATATCAAATGAAACTTAGCTCCTCTGCATTCATTCCATGTACAATTTAAATATATATTCCACATTACTGCTATGAAAAAACAGGCATTGAACATACTTTCTGCAAGCTTTACAATGTGGAGTTTTGGAATGAATATTAAACACTGTAATTTTGTGTCAAGGTTACAAAGTTGTTATCCTTATGTATTATCCCTCCTAGGGATTATTTTTGTCTTTTGTCAGTATTCTCATTCCAATCTGGCTGATAATCAGAATCACTTGGAGAGCTTTTAAAATTTCAAACTCCTGGGTCTCAATCCTTCTTCTTTGTGTACTTTAACTCCCTTTTTTACTTCCAATCATCAATCCCCTTTCCCATTAGTCCCTTTCCCACAGCAAGATAATCTCTCATCAAAAATTGTATTCACCTACCTGTTCTGATTCATAAATCATAGTTTGTTTACTCTGAAGTTCGGCCAAAGACATATCTATTCTCCTAAGATAATAAAGACACATTACAATTAAATAATTATGTTATACACTGATGCCTTGATTCTACTACTTCAGAACAGAATTTGAAATAAAGCTGGTATGTTTTGGAGAAAGCAAAAGAAACTTGCTACCAGGTAGTTTCTCCCTTAATATGGCAGTCTCCCCAGATATACATATCCTGTGAATCATATTACAGGCAGCTTCAGTGGTTCTTAAATCACTAGTCTGTGTAAACCCAAACCTTGCTCTGGTGATACGCTGCACTCTAATATTGATTCAACTCAGCTTACATGACAGGGTGTACCACCTACTCGAACACGTGCCAGCAGAAGACACATATTTTCATCCAGCTGCCCTCAGAACAGCCGTTTGTGACCACATGAAGCAGCCCATGATTTCAATGGCTTGACAACTGTATTTCATTCTTCCAGTGATAACCTCAGTAGACAATTACTATAGACAGCAGAATCAAAGTTAGGTAGGTCAATATTTTCAAAGTCCTACGCGTTTAAACAATGCTAGTCAGAACCTATTCATTCCATCTAAGTGCAGTGGCCCAGTACCTGTATGGGTTAGCCTTGTTTTTATGTGGAAAATGCAATCCTAGAATCTACAGCAAGCCCACGTGAGCAGGAAGGTGCTCAGAAAGCAGCACCTTCCCAAATCTGTTCTGAAACTTATTCCCATGAGTTAAGTGGGTATACAGTAATCAATCATTACCTGTGAATTTCTGGATCTGAATTCAATTTTATTTCATTTATATCTGCATCGTGTATATGTCGCATTGTTGAGAATCGCTCATGTAGAGTAATGCCAAGTGATGGAAAATAGTTTGCTGAAAAAGGAAGCAAACAGTTTTACCTCAATGTAGAACTAGATCCACTTAAAAGATCATATGTAAGCACAGGAAGAAGGGACTATAAAAAAATCCAACCTGTTTTCTCATGAAAATTTGTGGGACCCAAACTCATTTCGCAGACTAATTTATAGTGCTCACATGCTTTCCCAAGCCCAAGCAAGAGTAAAAACACCTGATTTATGAATCCAAGGATTTTCTTCCTATCTGACCGGCCTGCTTACTTGTCCAAGGAAAAAAGACAGTGGCTCTCTCAAAGCAAGGACCTTTCTTCTCCAAGGTAAGACCTTACTATATCTGGGAAGTAAAGGTGGCACAGAGCTTCACAGTTGAATGAAAATAAAAATTAACTCCAAAACCAAGCCTGAAACATCAAAATAATTCTAAACAAATGCTAAATGTTATGTTTACATATCACAAGAAGGCCTTCTACTGCCATTTTAGTTTAATTAACATGAACTGAAATCCATGAAAACATTCTGAAATCAGCTATACTACACATTTTTAATAGGATATAGAGAAAGAGAATATACTTGACCCATCAGAATGCTACTTAAACAACCCTTTTTCCTAATTTGTTGTTCTTGTTCTGGGACAATCTCCTGAATTTTTCTGCAATACCAGCTCCATTTCTGCCAAGAGTCATACTTCCTTTGGGTGAGAGGGGCTGGAGCTAAGAGGGTAAACTGTTCCAGACAAACTATGTGCTATTAAAGTAAATACATGCCTTAGTTTGAGGGACGCAGAGAAAATAATTCATTTCCAAAATATGTTTTATGAAGGTAAGAAAGATTAATGCAATTATCTAGTAAGAAGTATAAAATGAAATATTTGAAATTCTTGAAGGCCTCCAGCTTATAATACCCATAATTGCCTTATTCATGCAGCATCACTGGGGAAAGTTGTTCTACATCACTGAATTTTCCAATTAATGGAAATTTGCCAGAAGCAGACACGAAACAATTTAATGCAAATCATTAAAGAATGTATTATGCAACTCCCAGCCATGAAGAATGCCCAAGCAAACTGGAATCTTTCACTGATAACTTAGCATCATCCTTAAGGCACAAAGTCCCAGTAATGCCCTCAGAGGGCTTTAAGAATACCACAAAATGACCTACGGTTCCCGATTTCTTGAGTTTTCTGTTTTCTGTTGCTTCTTCCTCGCTGTTATGCTATCAGTCATTGTTTCTTGCTCTCAGTATGTATTCCTGTCCTTTCCAACAGCTGGTCTCTCCCTTTCTAACTTGCAATTTCTATTCTGCTAACAGCTGAAGCACAAAGTTATTGGAACTATGTATAAGGAACATCTAGGTTTGAATGAATGCCTGATATTCTCTTCAAAAGACTTTCTAATTCATGATCTAACTTAAATATCAATTACTATTAAGCTACAGTGCAGGTGTTTAGTTTACCTGTATCTTGTGAAAAGTTAGTACATTATTTTTGTGTTATCCCTAATGTATGTGCAAAATATACCAACCTTTAACTTGATGGATTATTGTTATGATTTCCTGAGCAAATTCTCCTGTAGGTTTGTTTTCAGTATTCTGAGTTGAGTCAAGATGTTCAAACACTGGATGAAAGTTCTCACTTTTCCTGCCAACAGCAACCAAATCATGTGACATCTGTCTCTCTGTGGAATAGCTAGAAGCAACCCTAGAATAATTTGCAAATGTTTAACTAAATTTGAAACTATGTTGCTGAGAAAAAAACTTATTAAAATTAAGATAGCTATAAAACTAAAAAGCTGTTTATCTTTTCTTATAATTAAGGCACTAAATAATATGCCATAAAACACGTACAATAACAAGTAGGAGAAATAGCTATAAGTACATGGCTCTGAGTTCTTTCAAATCAGAGGTCATCAAATATTTGCCACTTTAATAAAATCCTTAAAATTCGAAGTGAAACAATTTTTACTTCAAAAGATACAAGATATTAAAGACACTTAATATGCAAAAAGTAATCAATTAGAATAGTTTCTACTCCCAAATGGCCAAAACATTGTAAATCCAGCAAGATTATACTACTTTGAAATACTACCACACTTTAAAAGCTGATATTAAACATAAGAACCTCTCCAACTTCATAAAAATTACTGTACATCTATATCAGTCATCAAAAGCTTAGAATAGTATTTTGAAATCAAATTCTAAGATATTAAGGTATTCATTTAATTACAAAGTCTCACTAAATTCTCAGAAAATAGTCTTAGTTGTTAACAAAGTTATGATATTTAATGCCAGTTAATGGTGTTTACCCCAATACACCCTTAAAGAAATGCTACTATTTGTTATATAACCCCAGCTATCTTACTACTTTAATGCCTTCTGAATCCTATAACTTTCATTAAGAGCTCTCCTGACCCCTGAGTATTGTTATAAAGTAATGAGTATGATATGTAGCTAACAATTATTGAGAGCTTACCACATGCCAAACATGCGGGTTTAGAGCTTAGTAATATTATATCATTTAATCTTTACAATAGTACTATGGAGAAGGCGCCATGATGCTGAGACAATGGATGTCTTGGTTTTGTTTTATATCCCAGAGGCCAAGCATTCAAATGAAGATTAGTTTTTTAAATGTCATAATGAAAACTATACCTTATTCCAAAATTTCTGCTCTTGCTTAAAACCTTAAATTCTTTATCTGGAGATAGTTTATGCATCACTGAAGAAAATTTCTCATTATTTTATATTTATATCTCATTTTGGACTTAAAATGGCACTAATCAGCTTGTACCCATCTTATTCCTCTGTACTGTAACTTAACTCTAAATTGCTTTTGGCTCTTCTCAAAAATCAAGTTCATTGTCCAAAGAATTGAGATTTGTGCTGGGGTCCTTTATGAGTAAGTTACAGGCTCTAAAGATAAATTCAAAAAGGAGCCCTATTATTTTAAATAATAGAGCACTGCTAGAATAAATAATATTTCATAAAAAAAGCAAATAGATACATCCATTTGGGGGCATGCACACATTTACTTATTTAAGCCACATAACAGGCTTATATCCAAAACTGCTGCAGGGTTATGAGGGGCTTACAGATATTCTTTAACTAAAAAATCTAACCCCTCTAGCAAAATGGTTTTGAGCACCTATTTATAACTTATTAGAGGAAGGCCTTCCATCTGACTTTCCATGCTCCCTGCTCTTAGACCAGCACTGTCGGAGAAAACTCCCTGCCAAGGCAAAAACAGAAAAGTGATTATGCAGCAGGTTGATGCCACTGCTGTGGTTTCCTTGATACATTAGAAGGACTTTCATTAGAAGGCCCATTTTCCTTCTTTCCTCCTAATTTGCTCCAAGCTTCCCACTGTGTATCTGATAACTAGCTAAGAGACGTTTACTGATAAACGCTAGAACACCCTGTAACAATCTCCACTAACAAAGAATTACAAATGCTCCCTGTTTAAAGGAGTTTAATGTTACAAAAAGTCTGTTCCACCAAAAAAAAAAGCTCTTAAAAATATTTTATAGGAGGAAAAATAAGATATTTAAATAGAACTATAAAAATGGTCTATCTCCAAAGGGAAATCAGTAGATAAGTTTTCTTTGGAAGATTCAGTTTCTTCCAAGAGGAAATCAGATGATAAAGATACCCCATTTTTCAGTGAGTAATTATTAATATTTACTTGTAATTTCTTAAAAATTAATTACTGGCATAACTCTTGTCCCCACTCCATGCTCAACCCTCAATCCATAGAAGTGCTGTGATATACTTTGAAGCTATATTTAATTCCTGAATTTTGCGTGTTTAAAGTTATCAGTTTTAATTTATCCTAGAGTTCCCCCACTATGAGATTTTTAATAAAAAATATATACATTAAAATAGCACAACCCCAAAATTGTAGTCTTTTAAGAACAATTATGATACTGTTGCTACAAGAAAAATTCTCTCCAGACTTGGGAATGCAAAATGTTCAAAGTATTTACATTTGTAAATATAATCATCTCTTGGTTCACATTTTCCTTCTTACTATTTCCTATGACATGGACTGATTACAAGTTAATAATTCCATGAAATATCCCCAAAGCAAGTAGTTAAGCTAAAAAGACCAAATGTTCTCATTCGAGATATACTTTAGACAATTTTTAATCTAAATTTTTATTTTAAATTAAAATACAGCCAAAACCTGATATTCTAATACTATTTCTGGTACTGGTCTCATTAAATCTTCCAAGTTGATTTGTTCTCTCTCTTCATTCTCCCCCTGTTTATTTATCTGTTCAAAGGTATTTCCACTGATGTTCTCCCTGAGTATTGTGCATAATGACTAAGAAAATATAAAAAGCTACATTAAACCTTAATTTCCTACTGCACACATTTAGGACTGATAAAAAAACTGCATGGCAAAACAACAACAACATATTTAAAATTGAAAATTAAAAAAACAAACAACAAAAAACCCAACAACAAACACCAAAACCAACAGGTTTCTTTGCCCTCTGAAAGCTTATAATATATAGCAAAGTCCATGACACATATAGTTTTCCTGTTTTCTTCCAACTAATAACTAACATTTTATACAGCCTGCTACAGTTCATAAAGCACTTTCCCAATTACAGTCATCTGCAGCAGATGGACCACATACACGAAGTTGGCCCCATTCATGTTATAATGCTGTATTTTTACTGTACCTTTTCTACATTTAGGTATGTTTAGATACCATTGCCTACGGTATTCAGTACAGTAACATGCTGCACCAGTTTGTAGCCTAGGAGCAATATTCTGTACCATAGCCTAGGTGTGTAGTAACCTATGCTAAATTTGTGTAAGTACTCTAGGATGCTTGCAGAGTGACAAAATCGCCTGATGACACATTTCTCAGAACATATCACCATCATTAAGCAATGCATGACTGTGTATTATTTGATCTTGTCTTCCTAAAACATGTTTAGAAATTTTGGAGTTGAGGGAAAGGGGGTAGAGAGAGTACTACTCCCCTAATTCAGCATCCCACTACTTTTTTCACGTAAGTCCTTTACATGCCTCACCAGCCCCAGCACCCATCCAATCCACCTTATATCCACCCTACAGACGCAATCCTTCCGCAGCAGAACTAGGTCGCCTGCCCTCCCCTACCAGCTAACAATGTCACATCAGGCTGGCAGCTGTGACATCCTTACCTTCCTGGTCTCTTTCCTCTCTATTTCTTTTCACTGACTGCTCAGAGACACACAGTTTAAGGTTCTTGTGTATATTTTTCTGCTATTGATAACCTGTAAGTATAGAATTTCTTTCACCTCATCTCTACATGTCTAAAACACACCAGCCTTTGAAGCCTAGCTCACATATCAACTCCTACATGAAGCCATCCCTGAATCTCCCAGCTTTGTACCACCCAACCTGCTGCTGAGTTGCACACCACTTCACATATCACTCACTGTACTACGGTATCACCAACATCACCTTATTTGTCAATAAAGCCAAAGGAGAAGAAACCTAATCTTATGCATCTCTGTAGTCCCAGAGTACCCTAACAGGATGTCTCACAAGGGGCAGGTTCTCAAAATAAATACCCACTGAATGAATAAATGATGACTAGAAAATGACTCGGACCATTTGAAACGAGTGTTTCAGCTAAAGGGATAATAGACTTCAACATTTTAATTAAGGCCAATTTAATTTTGCTTTTAAACTTTCTATTTTAAACTTTTTACTTAAATTTAGACCAATTTAAATTTTAAAAATATATATTTTAATAACACAAGACGTCAAATACATACAAAAGAATTATATCATGAGCCTCCATGTGCCTGTCAACTCAGCTTCAATAGATATCAAAACATGGCCAATCCAAGCAGACTCAGAGCCAGGAGGAACTACAGGTTGATTTGAGCCCAAAAGGGTATAGACAGGTGGTCTGTCCCATGTCACAGAGCTACTCAGTGGCTCACAAAAAGACAAAAACCTATGTACTCCAATCACCATCAGAATCCCTATATAAGGCTCCCTAAGAGACACTAAGAGAAGCTAGGTGAAGAATAAGAATGAAAGAAAACCTTTTCTCAATTAATTTTTGATTTTAAAAATGCATGTGAGAAATATTGGGGGGATTTAGTTTTTTATGCTATATAACAGCAAGATGGCAAGTTTGGGTATCAAAAATATCTCTACTTACTGTTTATTTTGACTCCAGCTGAACAATGTCTATCATAGATAAACTTGTGTGATAAGTGATCTTCCTTCAATTGGAGTTATGGTTTTCACATTGTTCCCCACCTGCGTGACACCCCTTTCCTTAGAATATCAGAGTTCCAATACTCTCTGGGGCCTAACACTGGTCTCATCCCCTTTCAGAACGTGGAAAGGTCTGATAAGGATAGAGAGATCTCTGTATCGTTTCACTGGGAAATGAAGTAATCGATCAGATGCAAATGTGGCCTACATACTCAGTCCACCATCAACTCTAACCCCATAACAACGATGTGTAGTATCAGCATCCCAGGAGACCAAAGAAGCCTCAGGTCCATCAGCAGCAGCTTATTCTGCTCCAGAAACTAGTACCACCTCCTCCTTCCTCCTCGATCCAATTCTTCCCTAGCCAGGGGTCAGTCCCGCGCCTACTCAGCCCAACATTAAACTAACACCTTCATCTGCCTCAAGACTTCCAGATGTATATAACAGTTTGTTTGGGGTATATAACAACCTTAGAAGACGTTTTCATGTTGTGATTCCCTAACTTACATTCTAAAACATATAATTATGACTCATATGTAACTTCTGATAATGAGGTTTCTAACAGAGTGGGTCACTAGGATACAGTCTTTGTAAACAGAAGTATTAACTATGTAGTGAACATTCACGCAAGTGTCTACCTACTGCTGTTCTTGATACAAATTGGAATTTAGAAAAATCTCTAGGTGACAACCTTATGTTTTCAACCATACTATAACTGGGAGAATAGCAATATTTGACCAAAGTTCAGAAAGTAAACAAGTACATAAACTTAACCATCTCAGGCTTTCCATAAAAATGGATACTCTCCAGATTTTAACCAACAAATAAACCTCTCTCTGCACTCTGATTAATCTTCTGTAGAAGAGCAACATCTAATTTATATTAATAGCTGAAAATATAATTCTATCAAGGATATTAACTATCTTTGTTTTATGGATACTTCATCAGTCCACCTGCAATTAAATCCAACCCACAAAACTACTGTGTAACTCATCTATCAATAAATAAAGATTGTGTTGACTATGATGCTTTATCACACTGAAAAGATGCAGGTTATTTGTTCAGTTATTTTTCAGGTCTTTGACTAGAAAGGATTTGCACTGGAGGCTCTGCATTACACAAACCATTCTGTGGGCCCTGTTCAGGTGTTCAAACATAGGCTGCCAGACCCCACAGACAGTATAGTTTATAAATACAAAAAAGATGCAGCAGCTCCAATTTTAAGAAGCTCATTTTTGTGACACACGAAGATCAAGCTTCCACTTTCTCATTTCAAATTATAAAATCAACTGTTCAGTGTCTCAAATGAAGTCTATTAAAATAAAACCCTTCAAAATTGGTATTTCTAGCATCCTTTTTTTTTTTTTTTTTTGAGTTGGAGTCTCACTCTGTTGCCCAGACTGGAGTGCAATGGCACATTCCGGGCCACCGCAGCCTCGACCTGCTGGGCTCTGGCGACCCTTCCACCTCAGCCTTCCAAGTAGCTGAAACTACAGGCGCGTGCTACCACGCCCAGCTAATTTTTGATTTATTGTAGAGATGAGGTCTCACCAAATTGCCCAGGCGGGTCTCGAACCCGCGGGCTCAGGCAATCCACTCACCTCAGCCTCCCCAGGCGCGGGATTACAGTCTGAGCCACCGAGCCCGGCTTAAAAATTTATTTATTGTAGAGAAGAGGTCTCACCAAGTTGCCCGGGTGGGTCTCCAACCTGCGGGCTCAGGCAATCCACTCACCTTGGCCTCCCAAAGTGCTGGGATTACAGGCTGAGCCACTGAGCCCGGCCTCCAGCATTCCTTAAAAGTGTTACAGACACTCTTTTAAGTATAAAACACTTAATTACCCAATATGGGGGTATAATTAATTTATTAAAAAGTTGGATTTTTATGCATTTGATTGTACATTAAAAAAAGCAGAACTGTAAACAAAAGTTAATTACTACTTTTAAATACTACTGTTAAAGTAGTTAAAGGGGAGTGTACTGATGTTTGAAACTTACTTTGAAATACTGTATCAAAAAAATAAGATAGAATGATAGATGAATAAATAGATATGTGATTATGAAAGTAAACTGTTAACTGTAGACTCTAAGTGGAGTATATGAGGGGGACCCCCAAAAAACTAGAACTTATTTATAAAAAATTGTATATTTATTCTTACATGTTTAAACTCCAGTAACCTTCAAAGTACTCTCTATTTGATGCAAAACACACCTATCGAGACATTTTTTCCACTACTCAAAAACAGTTTTTGAACTCATCAATTTTGATACCTTTTAAAGTGCTTCTGCCATTTTTTGGTTTCACCTCTTTCACACTGGCAAAAAGTTGCCCTTTGAGGTCTTTTTTCACCAGGGAAACAAACAAAAAAGTCACTTGGGGCAAGATTGGGTGAATAGGGAAGGTGGGGCATGGGAGTCATGCTGGGTTTTTTTGGTAAAAACTGATCACTCAGTGCAGTGTGGACAGGTGCATTGTCATGGTGGAAGAACCAGTCACCTGTTTGCCACAACTCAGGATGTTTCTTCTGCAAATCATGATGCAACCTTCTCAAAACTTCCAGATAAAAACTTTGGTTGACTGTTTCATCCAGAGGAACAAATTCTGAGTGTATTACAAAGGGCCCACACTCCAAAAGATAATTCTGGTTTTGGGGGGTTCCCTTTCGTATAGGTGTTCACTGTGTAATTCTTTCAACTTTTCTGTATGTTTGAACATTTTTATAATACAATGTTGGAAAGAAAAAAGCTTAAGGTAACATTCTTAAACTAGGTGCTTACAGCAGACTCTGTGCTCTTAAGATTAGGAACTAGTAAGAAATAGAATAGCACAAAATTATTTAAGACATACAAAATGATATTATTAATATATTATGGCAGCCATGTATAAATATACATACAAAAATAACAAAAGGAACTATACTAAAATACTCATAAATTATCCTAGGTTAGTAGAACTATGCGTGATTTTTGCCCCTTTATTTTTCTAACTTTCTGTAATATAATCTACTTTTTTTTTTTGAGTCGAGGTGTCACTATCATCCAAGGCTGGAATACAGTGGCATGATCACAGCTCACTGCAGCCTCGACCTCCCGGGCTCAGGTGATCCTCAGCCGTCCAAGTAGCTGAGACCACAGGTGTGTACCGCTATACCCAGCTAACTTTTTAAAATTTTTGTAGAGACAAAGTCTCACTATGTTGCCCGGGCTGGTCTTGAAATCCTGGGCTCAATTGATCCTACTGACTCAGCCTTTCAAAATGCTGGCATTACAGGTGTAAGTCACTATGCCTGGCCACTATAATCACACTAATAAATGCTTTCTGTGCACACATAAAATACATATACATATAGCTGAAAGTATTTTCTGCAAGTGCAATGAATGTAAAAGAAATAGGAAGGGTGACTGCCATGTCTAAATTTAGGAAAAGGAACAAAACATATATTGGTGTTTTGTTTTGTTGTTGTTGTTGTTTTTGAATGAGAGTCACAGTCTGTTACCCAGGCTAGGTTGCAGTGGCACGCTGCTCACGGTTACTGCAGCCTCTACCTGCTGGACTCAGATGATCCTTTCACCTCAGCCTTCCAGGTAGCTGGAACTACAGGCGTGTGCCACCACGCTCAGCCAATTTTTTGATTTATTGTAGAGATGAGGTCTCACCATGTTGCTCAGGCTGGTCTCGAACTCGTAGGCTCAGGCAATCCTCTTGTCTCTGCCTCCCAAAGTGTTGGGATTACAGGCATGAGCCACGCATCCAGTCAAAACATATATTGTTTAAAAAAAAAAGTGAATTGTGGTTTTACCTCCCTTCTCCCCCATCCTAAACTTTGGATTTTGTTTCCTCTTATTTTTTATTTAAATACAAATATGAGTCAATCGTGAATGTAGATGTCCCAAATCAACATGGTCCATCATTTGTTCATTCACATACTGGTAGTGGATTAAGGTAATGAACAGATTCAGCTGACACAGCCAGCTACAGTCCATAAATGGAGGTAACATTCATAATGGAAAAAAGCACGTGAGTCTGCTCTAAGAGAAAAGAACCTATTACAAGTCTATTTTTTAAAGAACCATTAAGAACTAAAGCAAATGTCTTATAAATAGGCATCTTCCCACACGATAGTCTAATTTCCTCTATCTGGGAGAATCTAGTTGGTTGAGTCCCAGTCATTTTGAGATGGCAGTAGAAACCACATTAAGTTACTTGATTCCTTGAGTCACAAGGGGACATATGGATTTGAGTCCCAGCCACTCTGACTTAGACAAGTTACTTCATCCTTCAGTGCCTCACTTTCCTCATCTATAAAATTAGGGTCTGCTAAGGTCCCTTCCAGATCAAAAATTCTCTGAATTTCAGGCAGGAAGAAACACAGGCTCTAAGAAACTGAGCAAGGAATAGGTCTTCTTGAACTCTACCCAGTCCATCCTTGGATAAAGAAAATCTGGCAGCATAAAAACATGTGAATTCAACTCCATGGAATGCCCTACACCCAAGATGACCTAAGCATCTGGAGATAGGATGTGGAAACAAGGAGACACAAGATCACCCCCATATAACTAATCATAGGAAACATCTTCATACACAGGGCTTTTTGGGAAAAATTTAGGCAATCCCCACCTTGATGGACTCTAAACACACTACATTCCATTTTTGAAGCTGCAAATAAAGATGACAGAAACATTTATTAAATATAATAAAGAAAAAAGTTAATACCTGAATGTGTCTACTGTTTTCTTCACATCTACTTTAACTGTAAGTGATTTCTTCCTAAGATTGACAGATGAGGGTTTCACATCAGAAAGTTTTTGACTTTTATCAAGTTGGTTACTGGAAGAGTCGCTCTCTTTTCTGCAATCCCCTTCTCTTTTTTCCTTCCATTTGTCATTACAGGGTCTCAAATCAACATCATTTCTATTTGAATGAGGACAGGCAATGTAGTCTTTCTTGGATGGCTTAAAAGGTTCTTTGACTTGCCCATCTTGAATATCTCTCCCTCTTCCAGCATTAAAACAATCTAACTCTCTATTTACAGGGCCTTTTTGAGAACTATATTTTCTATCTTCTTCTTTAGAGTACTTCTGAGTTCTCCAATCAGAAAAGTCCTGGTCCCCATCTAAGGGTTTAGGACGTTTGTGACGATAATCATAGGATACTTTGGTTGCTGAACTGGTCTCTGGGTGTTCCCTCTCAATGTATCGATAAGTTTGGGGCCCAAGGTTCCACTGATCTTTCTTCTCTTGGTAAGGTGGGAGGGAATGCTCGGGCTTCCACTTTGGGTTCCTGGCAGGCTCTCTGTTTTCATACCTCTCCACGTCTTTAGGCCTTTTTGATGTATGTCCATATTTTCTGAAATCACGATCCTCAGGATACCTGTGTTGACATAAAGCAGTTTACACTTGCACTAGACAGAAGACAGTGAGAATTTATATGTGTAGCATGTTGGGCAGCATGGCTTTAAATGCAGAATGCAGTGGCAAGTTAACCTATAATCCCTCAAGCCAATTCACAGAGGCACAAGGTAGTTAAAAAGGAAAGTATCATCTTTTAAAAAATATTCTAGATATCAACATTATTTACTCTAAGAAGAAATATTTCACTACTACCAGGAGACCATAACTAAATTACAATGCTTTTTATCTTTTTAGACAAAAGCGTTTCAAGGTGGTTATCTTCAACCATAAAGTAAACAGACTTTTTCATTTGAAGCTTTACACCAAATTACCCAGGTTTAATGTTTTCCTATACCTCTTCTGAAAAGAGCTCCTTGTCTCAAAGTCTTCAGAGCCTCTTCTAGGTGACTGGGAATATTGTTCTTCTTGTATCCTCTGGTGCCTCGACTCATCTTCATGCCAGTTTCCTTCAAATCTAAAAGAATCTGCTATTGATCTCTGAGGTGGTTTCCCTCCTTTCCCACTTCCTCTAACTCTGTGGTCATCAGGAATATACCTTCCTTGCACTTTCTGGGGATAGCAATTCCTCTCATGCTCTTTGTAGGGTACACTTTCTGAGTATTTGGGCATATACTGAGATCTTCTGTTACCATCCCATCTTCCAGGCGAATATCCTCGGTGAGGCTTATACATATAAAAACTTTCTAAAGAGTTTCTTCTTATGTTAGGGGAAGGTGATCTATGTTCATAAGATCGGTAATATATATTTCCACGAGAAGGAATCCTTGGTTTACTCTGTCCATGTTTCTCACTGTCCATTCTCCAAGTGATGGGTCTTTTTGGATCCTTCCTATATTCACAGCCATAATGCCCATGAGAATGTCTCTGCTTGGAGTATTCAGAGTTTCTAGGTACTGGTGATAAAGACCTATATAAATAAACACAGAAAAGTATAATCTATTTAAAGACAATAAACTAAGTTTGTCTTAATATAACCTATCTGAAACATTTGCTTTTCCTAGAATTCCACTGCTTCTTCCATTCAAATTAAATTAATCAATTTGCTATATCTGCATTCTCAATTGCACATTTTGGGGTCTTATTATGGTACACCCAATTCAACAAGCATACTCTTTCCATCTGCACTAATGTATTCCATGTGCTTATCAAAATGAGCTGAGCACATCTGTCCTATTGGAGGAGGACCAAATTAGGTATATAGCAGAATCCACTTTGGAAGATTGCTGACAACAAAGTTCTGGCAAAAGGAGATGCAGTGACTTCAAAGGGCCAGTCAGCAAAAGTTTACATCAGGTTCAACCATCACATAGGAAACAAGCAAGTGGGCTATATTCACACAAATAAATGTGTAGGAGAGTGTCTGAAAAACTGAACATGTCCTCTGAAAATAAACTAGATTCTAACATTTAATGATTCTATAACCCAAACTCAGATCCAGAGTTTCTCCAATTGATTGTCTGTTTTCTCTACTAAGGCTGTATCCAGAAGCATAACATATATACTTAACTGGGGAAGAGAAGGGGCAGAAGATGGTCTTAAGACTTGAATCTCATGCTTACCTCATCCATAAATACTTCTAATATAGATAAGCTGCTCTTCTTTCCCAAACCTGTGCCCTTACATATCAATTGAAAGATATGCTATCCAGCTTGTAACTTTGATGAAGGAATGCTTTAATACTCTCACAGAGTAGTATAGCTGTATAGCAATCTCCAAGTATCCTTTCTGTAACTACCTTCTCCAGTACCTCAGCATTGCCAACACTAAGCCTTGTATTCCCACTAAGGAGGAAGGTGCCTGTAACCAAGGAAACCAGTCTGGGTTGCCTAGACTTAAAGAGAGAGGTGCGTCACTATCTAGAACATAATAAAGTTCCATTTTGCACCTGGGGACCTTGTCCCCATCTGACATGCCCAATTTCCCTGTCTCCTCCCTGAGGATTTAATGTCTTCTGATGAGGAAGCTATCCTTGCAGCTTTTGTGATAGCCCCTCTTAGAAGCTGCCATGGAGCTGGAGCAACCATGAATGAATCCCTTTCCTTCCAATGATAAGTCTGTGCCCTCCTTCATGTACCTCCTGTGACTTATATACTGGAGTTGACAATACTGCCCTCTGGAGTCACCAAACTAGACATACCAGCAAGTGTCATTTAGCTGAAGCAGAAACTCTGCCATCCAGCTAGCTGGCTATACCTCATCACAGGAGAAAACAAGTGAAGCCTCTGAGAACTTCCCAGAAGATCTCTTTCATTGCTAAGGAGAAAAGTCGATGGCCAAAGACAGAGGACTTTCAGACTGGATGAAATACCCAATATCTTACTTAATCCTTCCTTCACATTAAATACTGCTTTGATATTTCACTTTACAACATATGCCTTATTGCATAGCACCCTTTCTTCTGAAGGTTGCTAGAATGGTTGCTATTGTTTTTGGTTCTCCTTGAGGGACAAAAAAGACACAAGGAGTCTGTTGGGAGATAATTCTCTACAGTCTCTTGAGTTCTGCATGCCTTGCAAGCACCTTGTGAGCAGAGGCACTGATAGCTTTTGTTCCAAGGCAAACAGCCTTGGAAGACAGAGATAGGGTCTCCCTGGGGACAAAAGGATGGTTTGTTTGCTGTCCAGGATAATAAGATAAATGTCTCCTCCAAGGCAAAGCCTGGGAGGGTTTGTAGCCCCTGATAAGGGCTCCTCAACTGTGTCCCAGGCCCGCTGCCTACACAGTAATCTCTCTGTTCTGGAGCATCCACACAGCTAACCTCTCTGCAATGCTGGCCCTCAGGGGACTTACAGGGTAAGGGGCCAACAGGAACATAAAGCTCAAGCTATCTGCTGTACTATGAGTAATAAAGGCCTTTGTCTCTGACCCAGGAGTGCCCTGTGGCATGCTAATGTGGGAGTTTACAGTAGAGTAAAATATCAGACCCTTTATAGTTCTTAACAAAGAAACCAGAGAAGGAATCTGGAAATCATGCACTAAGCTTGGCAGGGTTTCTTGTGCCCCTCACCAGGGCCTTGTGTGTTATTAAGAAAGTACCTCTGTGATACCCTCCATGTTAAAATCATTCACTTCTTTACAGTCCCTTTTCTTCCTAAAGTTCCTTCCCATTACAAGTTGGTCTTGTAAATTACAAAATAAAAACTGTTGAAGAAATGATTGATTAGTCACTGCATAACCAAAATGAACAAGCACAATAGCCAAGTTACATTAACATGAAAAATCTTGGTCTGTCTTTTGTGTATGAAATCATGGTCCTTTTTTAAGTCCTAGAACGTACTAGTCTCGTTTACAGCTCTATGCTTTTGTTCTTGTTCTCCCTGTAACTGAAATACTTTTCTTCACTCTTTCTGTCTTTAGAAATTCTACTCATCCTTAAATTCCCAGTTAAATTTTTTTCATCTCTTCTTTGAAGACTTTCTTAGCATCCTCCTTTCTCTTTCACAAAAGTAGAATTATTCCCTCCCTGTAGATTCTGAATACTTTTTCCCAAACAGTAGCACAGTATTTTTCTCACTGTACCGAAGTTGGCTATTGGCTATGCTTGCTGAGGCCACTGAAGATAACTTATTTGCCTTTGTTACCCTAGAACCTGCCTATAGCAGGTGTACAATAAAGACTGGTTAAATTACTCCAATCTAACAATATATACTATTGATGCTACCAAGCAGGAAGGAGGAGAGCTGGCTTACTATTGAACTATTCAAAAGTCTTTTATTCTGCCATAAAGAAGAAATAGGAAACTCCCTATTTTCTAACTGTGAATTTCTTTAAACATATTGATCATAAAAAATAAGATGAGGCCAGGTGTGGTGGCTCTCGCCTGTGATCCTAGTACTTTGGAAGGCCAAAAAGGGAAAATCACTCGAGCCTAGGAGTTTGAGACCAGCCTGGACAACATAGCAAGACCTCATCTTTACAAAAAACTAAAAAACAGTAAGTCAGGTGTGGTGGTGTGCACCTGCAGTCCCAGCTACTCAGGAGGCTAAGGCTGAAGGGTCACCTGAGCCCAGGAGGTCAAGGCTGTGGTAAGCCATGATCATGCCACTGCATTCCAGCCTGGGCAAGAGAGTGAGACTCTTGACTCAAAAACCAAAAATCAAAATAACAAAATGAAATACACACTGAAGAGTTCTAAACTACTCACAAATTCAAAAAATATAATGCTCTCAAGGATGTTTCTTATTTTCCTTTGCTGTGGCCATGGCATTTCTTTCTATTATGGATTAATTCTAGCTGCCAGCTAGAATTAAATAAAGCTGCCAGCTCCTAGAATCTAGAAACACAACCTCTACCATGATAAAGCACCTACTGTGAATAGGTATCATGAATTTGTTAAAGTAAGTTTGTACCAGTACTGGTGAAATGGAAAGTCACAGCACATCCCAAATCCAAGCTTACTCTGCTAACTAAGAACTGCTCACCTGTGTTTCCACCTGGGGGATCTAGATCGTGATCGTGCCATCCTTTGACACGTGCGCCACTGTCCACTTTTTATACTGCAAAGAAGCACAATATTAGCAAGTTTGTAGAAAGAGCCTGCAATTTGCTCTAAATCACAGTGAATACCATCAAGAAAAAATTACTTCAACACCCTGTACCTCGGTTTCCTCATCTGTGAAATAGAAATAATAATAATAATAGCACCCTTCCTATTGGAATGTTATCAGGATAAAATGAATTAAATTGGGGATCAGCAAACTTTTTCTGCAAAGGGCCAAACAGTAACTATTTTAGGCTCTGCAGGCCATGTAAGATCTCTGTCACACCTGTTTTTTCTTTTTTTTTTTTTTAAAAAAACCAACTATTTAAAAATGTAAAAACATGGCTACATCACACTGAGATGTGCCGTATGTGTAAAATACACATCAGATTTCAAAGACTTGATACAAAAAAATGTAAAATATTTTATTAATATAGTTCTAATATTGATTACATATTTAAATTATATTTTGGTTTTTGGGTTTTTTTTTCTTTTTTTTGAAATGATATTTTGGATATCCTGGGTTAAATACACTATATTGTTAAAATCAACTTTAAAAATAAAAACACAAAAGCTATTTTTTAGCTCAAGGGTCATACAAAAATAGGCTGGCAGGTCAAATGCACTGTAGTTTGATGACCCCTGAGTTAAGTCATGAAAAGAGTTTATTGGCATCTGGCACACAGCAACTGCTAAATAAGTATTTCGAAAAGAGGAAAAAACTGCCCAGAATTCCTCTATCTGTAAACAACCACTATTACTTTCCTGTCTTTCACCATGTACAGAAACATGCCACATACTCATAGTCAAAATGTTTAGGAATACATGATGGCATACCCTGCTTTTTAAATTGTTAGATTATAAGAATTACAATTCCTAATTATAATACTCAATTACTGCCTAACCGTCCACCAGATAAATACACCCAAAATATATCTGGGCATTACTAGGCATTTAGTTTGCTTCTGATTTTTTGCTAAAACAAATAATGTCAAATAAGTAAATTTTTAAAGGCACTTCTTAACTTGATTTTTCAAACATTCTTCAGTCTTTAAAATAAACCAATAGCTTTAGGAAGTGAGTTTTAAAAACACACAAATGGGTATACTCTTCCTATTATTTATATCTCAGTAGTCCTCCTCAGTTCTGATACTTTAATTAAGTAGTTCCCAACTTACTAGTCCCAAATCCCTTGTGGTTTTCAAAGTTATTGCCATGGGTTTGTGAATAATCATATAGCTACCACACACAGACTACAGAATAAGTAAGTTTCATATATTATACACCTCAATTTTGCAAATTTCTGAAGACACTGTGCTGATTACAAAAACATAAATGGCTTCTTGTCACTATGCAGTTTTTCTACCTACAGATATAAAAAGTACAATTGTTATGTAGACATGAGTTTAAAAGTGGGTCCTCATACTCAAACATTTACAAATTATTGTTATCGTGAATTTCAAAAAAAAAAGTAAAAGCATATAAGGTCAAAGGACTTGAACTAGATCACTCACCAGAAGCAGCACAGTCAATTAAATTCATGTAGTTATACACTGCCTCTTTCCAAAAAGAATTTGAGGTAAGGAGGAACAATGAGTTCAAAAGTTTTATGAAAAAAAAAAACCACTAAAGAAAAAATGTGTAATTGGTAACTAACATTTGCTAAGTAAAAATATTAAAATGCATTCATTTAACATACTGAGCACCTATTATCTGCCAGGCACTGTTCTAGGGATAGAGCAGTGAACAAATACAGGTAAAAATTCCTGCCCTGATAAAGATTACATTCTACTGGGAAACTTATACTAATTAAACCTTGGGTTTTCACTTCATACCTATTCAATTTAACAAAAATAATAAACTCAAACGCTGTGTCTGTGGTAGGGTAAAGGGCAGAAAATACTGCTGGTGATAATGAAAAAGCAGAATTGGGGGGGGCGTGTAATCTTTTTTTCTATTTTTTAAAATAAAAGATTTATTTATTGAGATATAATTCACGTGTCATACAATTTACCCATTTAAAGTATATAATTCAATGTTTTTTAGTATATTCATAGGGATGTACAACCATCACTACAGTCTAATTTTAGAACATCCCCCCAAAAGAGATTCGATTAGCAGTGATGCCCCACTCCTCCCCTTCCTCACTTAGCTCTAGCAACAACTAACCTACTTTCTGTGTCTATGGATTTGCTTATTCTGGACATTTACATAAATGGAATCATACAATATGTGTTCTTTTGTGACTGGCTTCTTTCACTTATCATGTTTTCAAGGTTCATCCATGTTAGAACATGAATCAGTGCTTCATTCCTTTTTATGGCTGAATAACGCATATTCCATCGCATGGGTATACTGCAGTTTGCTTAGTCACTCGTCTCTCAATGCACATTTGGGTTGTTTCTGCCTTTGGTCATTCTTGATAATGCTCTTATAAACATCTGTGTACAAGTTTTTGTATGACCACATATTTTCATTTCTCTTGGGTATATATCTAGGAGTGAAATAGTTGAGTCAGTCTATGTTTAATTTTTTGAGGAACTGCCAAACTTTTCCAAAGCAACTGCACCATTTTACATTCCCACCAGCCGTGAATGAGGGTTCAAATTTTTCTACATCCCTATCAACACTTGTTATTATTTATCTGTCTTATTATAGCCATCCTAGTGGGTAAGAAGTGGTATCTCATTGTGGTGATGATATGAAACTGAGCATGCCTCTTTTCCTCTACTCTAGTAATTTTAGTTTAAACTTATTATTTTAAGGTGATAATTTAAAAGAAAAAAGCAACTGTGTAAACTAAGATGTTTATATTGGCTTTATTTATAATAAGAATTTAAAAACCACAAAACTAGCTATAACCCAAATGCTCAACAATCAGTGAAAGCTTAAACAAATATAAAATATACACATCTAGTTACTCCCTCCCTTCTCTCAGCCTCATATGTATCTTTTCCTCCACATACCCTACGAGTCCACCACAGCACCACTACCTGCTTTCTTCGTTAGACTAGGCTGTTCCTACCATGTGGATGGTCTTCCCTCAGTCAGCTTGACAAATCCCTTGACCATCACAGCCCCTGGGACTCTTTTCTTGACTTTTTTCCCCCCTGAGTTTCTTCCTCCTTGGGAAATCTGCAATTATTTCAATACATTATAAGTACTTATTTACATAATTGTATTTATTTCAATAGGCAAAAGACTCCGTATTGCAGAACACAAAACTCAAATTACCTATAAACATATGAGATGTTCAACTTCATCAGTAATTGGGAAAATGCAAATACAATTAAGATCACAGTCGTTTCACATCCATCAGATTGACCAAAAACATTTTTTTAATTGCATATTCCAGAGTGCTGGCAAAGATGTGGGACAACAGGAACTCTCAGATCCTGCTAGGTGAATTATATATGAATAGAGTATAACCAGTCTGAAAGCACAGGTGTCCCTCAGTATACAAGGGGGGTTGATTCTAGGACCCCGCATATACCAACATTCATGCATACTCAAGTCCCTCACTCAGCCCTGTGGAACCTGGGTATATGAAAAGCCTGCCCTTTGTTTAGGCGGGTTTCACATCCCACAAATACTATCTTTTTAATCTGTGTTTGTTCGAAAACAATCCACATAAGTGATCCACACTGTTCCAACCTGTTGTTCCAGGGTCACATATAGTTTGGTAGTACCAGTGAAGTTGAACACATCCATATCCCACAGCCCAGCAATTCCACACAGGAATATAACTTGGAGCTGTGGTTCTCAAAATTCAGTGTGTACAGAATCACCTGGGGGTGGGGGGGAGGCTGGCTAAAACAGATTGCTAGGCCCACCCCTGGTAGGTTTCTGGGTGATGTGGATTCTACTGGTCAAGGGGCTAGAGAGCCACTGGTTTTTTAAGGGAAAAAATGGAAATCACTTGGGAGAAAATGTTTACAAGTGAGATTTATTACATGGAATAAAATAAGTATTACTAAGAATATTTTCTTTTGACTAGTATTAAAATTAGCTTTATTAAAATACAAACTATTCACTCAAAAATGGTTTATTTTATTGCACATAAATTATACCTCAAAGCTGCAAAGTGTTAACCTTGCAGTGATGAAAATGTTCTAAAATTAGATCAGATATTATGAAGATGGTTGCATACATAACTCTGCAAAATATTAAAAACCATTGAATCACACACTTTAAACCAGTAAATTATATCCAGTAAAGCTAGTTTTTAGAAATTTTATTTGCAATTGCTTAACGTGCATTAGCTGGTAATGAAAAGTACTAGTTCTGGGGCTTAATAAATAAGAGAGGGAGAGTTAATTTAAGCATATTCCTGAGTTAAGAATGGTTTTTACGGCTGGGCTCAGGGGCTCAGCCTGTAATTCTAGCACTTTGGAAGGCCGAGGCAGGTTGATTGCCTGAGCCCGCAGGTTCGAGACCAGCCTGGGCAACTTGGCAAGACCTTGTCTCTACAATAAGTAAATAAATGAAAAATCAGCAGGGCATTGTAGTGAGCGCCTGTAGTTCTGGCTGCTTGGAAGACTGAGGCAGAAGGATTGCCGGAACCCAGCAGGTTGACGCTAGGTGGCAGTGAGTGTGCCACTGCACTCCAACCTGGACGACACAGTGAGACTCTGACTCAAAAAAAAAAAAGAATGGTTTTCACATTTTTAAAGGGTTGTTAAAAAAAAGAAGAATATGCAACAGAGGTTTATGTGGCCCACAAAGCCTGAAATATTTACTATATGGTTCTTTACAGAAAAAGTTTACTGATCCCTGATTTAAATTAATTTACTTGTGACTATCAAAGTTAATCAAACAAATCAAGCTTTAGGAGACACTGAGAACAAGACTGAAACACCAGTAGAGTTTGGGACTGGGGAAAAGATGTTAGCAACAGAAGATATTCATTTATATTGCTACTTCACAGTAAACTGTGAGAGGCCAGGAGTAGTGAATGAAGCCTTCTGTCCCTGGACAGAGAAAGGAGACAGACAACTGGACAGCAAGGTCATGGACTCCCAAAAGGATGCTGGTACTAAAAGAAGCCAACCCCACTAAGATAGCACTGGACACATCCCCTCTCCCAGCTAAAGGACCCTGCCCCAGCAATTCTTTTTCTTACAACGCTGCTTTCCCCGCTCCATTAATCCCATCACCATACAACCTGGTGTAATTCTCCCATCTTTCTGGAGCCACATCCCCCTGGAGCTACTACCCTCTCTCTCCTTTTACAACCAAATTGCCTTCAAAAGGGCAACCTGTATGCCACAGTCATTACCTCCAATTCTTCTCCCATTCTTGCTTGACCATCACTCCACCACTGCACTAAACTGCTTTAGCCGAGATCACTAATGAAATTCATGTTACTAAATCAAATGATCACTTCGGGGGGGGGGGGGGGGGGGGGGGGGGGGGGGCGGGCG
>CAUYQG010163681.1:0-17347 GCA_963574415.1 Tarsius wallacei
GTCTTGCTTGCCCAGGCGGGTCTCGAACCCGCGGGCTCAGGCAATCCACTCACCTCAGCCTCCCAAAGGCGCGGGATTCCAGGCTGAGCCACCGAGCCTGGCTTCAACTAATTTTCTTAAAGAAAGGTGAGCCAGTGTTAAACCCAAACGAATTCAGCTGAAAGAATGTCAATGTTTGAATATCAGGGCTATGTTCCTGCTCTGCTACCATATTGTTCATTTTTCCATTGCCTAGGTGGGTGAATATCTAAAATTGAACTTGAATATCCAAAATTTTTCATATTAAGATTAGTTGTAGGTAATAATATATACTAGGCTTTACTAAAACCTATTTTAAGAAAACACCACACACACATTATCTCCCTTTTATTCTACACTAAATACCCTGATTGTTTCTGACGTACTGTGTGATTTGTTTTTATACCATACCTTTCAATACTTCTCTCCTTAGGACTGGAAATTTTCTCATTGATACCTATTGTGGTGTTATTTTGTTTAATGAACTGTATTTCCCTCTCCCCAGAGGCATATGTTAAAGTTATTAACATCTAATATTACTGGTATTAGAATATAGAAACATTAAAGAGGCAATTAAAGTTATAAGATTATAATGGTGGCCCTAATCCAAGATGACTGGATTCCTTACAAAAAGTAGAAGAGACAGTAGAGATGCATGTGTTTGTAGAGAAAATGCCATGTGAGGACACAGCAAGAAAGTGACCATCTGCAATACAAGGATAGAGGCCTTAGGATAACCGGAGCTTGCCAACACCTTGATCTTGGACTTCCAGCCACTAGAATTGTAAGAAAATTAATTCTAAGAAAATAAATATCAGATGCTAAGCTCAGTTTTCTTTTAAAAAATAGTAACTCTAGTGGACTTATCCACCACCTTCTCTTTAGTATACAACCACAAGTTGCCATCCTGAGATGGTGTTCTGCTCCCTATTCTCCTACCAACCTATCCTAGTCCTAAACTAATACTTTAAAGCCAAGGAATGCCTATATTTTAAATAGGAGGTACTGTTCTGTATGTTAGAATCTGCTCGTCTGTTACTTCTTAGAAAAGATTTGATTTGAACAATATATTCATCTTTACTATATCTTCAAAGTGTTATTCTGTCCAGTTATATTCAGTTCCCAGCTCCCCAGTTAATACTGATATAAGCAAATTGAAGCATACTCAGTGGAGAGAAAATAGAATGGTAGGAAAAATGTCTTAGGACAAAGACCAGAAGAAAGGTTAATATTAATTGGCCCAAGAAGTCTTCCAGTATAAAAGGCTTCAACTCAGAAGAAGTGTTAGTCTTTATGACTCTTGTATTAAGGGGTATGGCTAGAAGGAATTCAATAAAAATCATAGACAGTTTTCATCTCCAGTATCTCATAAATATCTCAACCTTACAAATCCAAACCGAACTTCGAATTCCCGTCTCAGTTAATGAAATTATTTACTAAGAAGTTCAATTCTCAGATTTGTATATTTAATGAACAAACATTATTTTCTGAAGTCAAAACTTAAGAGCCAACTTCCTGTTTCATTCTTTCACTTCTGTATGCAGTCTAAAACCAAGTTCGATGAGCTTTACCATCAAGCACATTTAGAAATCCTATATGTGTATCCCCCACTGCTACAAATTTAGACTAGGTTGGGGCACATCACATCACTCAGGGGAACTGATCATAAGCCAGGGGAAGTGAGGACCAGTGGGAGGCCCAAACTGCATCTGGATGTCGACCATTTATCTACCTAAACCTGACTTGTACCCCACATATTTAAAATATAATGAAAAGAACAAAAGAAAGAAAGAAAATTATAAATTAGTCGATGCCACTTTCCTGCTTATAACATCTTCTTTCAGGGGGGAAAAAAAACTCTGCCTCCTCAACCAGATTTACAAGGCCCCATGTGCCCTGGCCCCACTCCCATAAATCTCATATGGCCCACTCACAGTCACTTTTCTTTAGACACACATACTTGTTTTCTTTTACTACTATAGGCAATGCTTGCTTTATGTTTCAGGAAACCTGCATGAGTTGTCTTCTGTTTGTTTGTTTTTCCATTGAGTGAAACATTTTGCTCATTATCTTTATATACTAAGAGCTTCCATTATTCTTGTTTCAGCTAAAATGTTCTTTAAAAGTCTTCTAACCAGCCAATTAAAACAGAACTCCATTCAGTCTTCATTATATTAACTTTTTTATTATAAAAAGTCATTGCAGATATTTACTATTTTATTGCTTAGTTATCTGCTATTCATTGTGTTTTTCATTAGTACGAAAGTTCTAAAAATATGACAACCTGGTCTTTCTTGCTTTTTGATTGAAACTTCAGGGCCAGAACCCTCTCTGGCACTAAAAGAAAAGGTTCTCAAAGTAGAGGAAAGATGCCCAAAGATGGAAAGAGCTAATGATAATTCGCCTGTGCTTGGAAATATTTATCCAATGTTTTAAGGTGGGTGTCTTAGGGTTCAATTCAAGCACGTGGTTTAGAGGCATTGCATCAGGTAAACATGGAGGTCACTTCTAAATATGTTCTATTAGGTTCTATTCATCGAAACTAAAGGATATTTTTCATGCAAGTCTCTTTAGCAGGTTATTTATTCTAACGGTGAATAATGCTTTAGAGATAGACTAACTTGTGTCCTAGTACTTTTTAACTATGTGAACTTGAGATAATTAACTTAAGCTCTCTTATCAAATAATTTTCAGTAGCAAAATGAAGTAATATTAGTATATATCTTTTCGGGATTCTGGGTGCATTAAATAAGACAATGGACACAATGCATTTAAAATTACAATGTCAAGTATGTGGATAGTGTTAAAAAATATCATTCTTCTTAGATTTATATTGAACTTCAGGTTTACATGACCAAAACGATTCTGAACTGTATTTATGTCACCATAATAGTTTACATGACCCCTGTGATGATGAATAAGATTATTTGTATCAACATATTCTCTTAAGTGCTGTCCACATATTTTTCTTCTTCTGGTCTCATAATATCCATTTCGATATAAAGTGGAGTTTATGAAGAATGTTGGAAAAATATTTTTTAAATTTGTATGGCAAAGATTCACAATATCTTTCAAATATTTACAAAGCTGAAAACACAGAGATTATTTTTGTTTAGTCTGGATTTACTTGAAAATGCTTCTTTTTTAAATTTTTTATTTTAAAGATGTGTGTTACTATTCAGGGTTAGATATACAAATGTTCATTATGCAGGTACCCTTGCAGATGAGGCGTGCCCCCCCACCCCCGGCGCTTTCCCAGTACTACCAATCCCTTTCTTATAGTATTGTGATAATTGTTCAAGGTCCACTTATGAGTGAGAACACGTGGTACTCAGCTCTTTGTTTCTGTGATAGATCATTCAGTATTATAGACTCTAAGTGCATTCAAGTTGCTGTGAAGTTCATAATTTTGTCCTTCCTTAGAGCTGCATAATATTCCATTGCGTATATGTACCACGTTTTTTAAAATCTAGTCCTCTTTCAATGGACAGCATGGTTGGTTCCATGTTTTTGCTGTTGCGAATAATGCTGCACTAAACATGTATGCACAAGTATCTTTTTAATAGTGTAATTTGTGTTCCTCTGGGTATATTCCCAAAAGGGGGGAATGCAGGGTCATATGGAAGGTCGATTTTTAGATCTTTTATAAGCATTACCTCACAGGCAGATGGGTAATAATTTGCCAAGTCATTTCTCATAATAAGCTGAAAGACTTATTTTCAGAGGAATAAAGAAAAATGATATCAATGAGCTGTACACAAAGGAACTTTTATTTTTAATGCCTTCATTGTTTTTAGATGATTTGAGGGCCATCCTGCGGGACAAAATACTTTCAATGAATACATCTATCAGAAAAATTGTTTCAAGCAAAATTAAAAATTAAAACTTACGTTTACATTAAAATACATAACTTGCAGTTGATTTTATGCTTAGTCTTTCAAAAATTGTTTTTTTAAGAAAGCCAAAAATTATAAATATATACGTTTAAAATCGTCCCCTTATATAACAGTTAGATCTGGCTTCATAAATGTAAAGTTAAAAATTCTGAGAAAAATTAAATATAGCATTTTAAATTACTATTGTTACTTGGGCATATTATTAACTTTTAAAAATTTGAACAGAAGTAGATATAGATTTTTAATGCTACATCATACATACTGATATAATTTCAACAAATTAAATCTTTAGATTCCAAAATATTCTGGCATAATTAAGTTCCATAAAGGGAAAAATGAATTTTATAAGTAAAGTTGAAAATTACTTCATTTTGATGATGATAATAAAATGGATGACCTATAAAATTTATTTTTAAAATTTCCAGAATATTAAAAACACATTTTACACAAAAATAATTTAAAAATCAAAAATACCCAAAATATATTTTTAAAATGGTACCATTTTTTGAATGTGTTATAATTTTAAAGAGGCAAATTTTACTATAGTAGGTCAACAAGAAGAAAAAACTGTACTTCTGACTTTTTTCTTGAATTTTCTTTTTTTATCTTTAAAACCCTATTTTATTCCAGACAGTATTGTACCTTGACAAATACCTCACTTAATACTCACAAAACCTATGTGAAATATGATTATTACCCTGTTTTTCTTTTAAAACCCTCTCTTTATGGACATTTTCAAACACATACCAAAAAAGAATTGTACAATAAATCCCTTTCCGCCTCAGCCTTCCAAGTAGCTGGAACTACAGGTGCGCGCTACCATGCCCGGCTAATTTTTTGATTTTATTGTAGAGATGAGGTCTTGCTTGCCCAGGCGGGTCTCGAACCCGCGGGTTCAGGCAATCCACTCACCTCAACCTCCCAAAGGCGTGGGATTACAAGGCTGAGCCACCGAGCCCAGCGGCAAACTACTTTTGACCAGTATAAATAATATACCCAGGTTTACATTTAATTTCATTGTTACCATAGATTCCTTCCTCCAGGAGTTCATGGAGGCAATTATTTTATTTTTATTCATTTTTTATTTCAATAGCTTTAGGGGTACAAATGGTTATTGGTTACCTGGATACATTGTATAATGGTGGAGTATGGGCATTAAGTGTACCCATCATTTCCACTAGTGAACAATATACCTGATAGATGAATTTTCATTCCCCTTTTCCCAACCTCCTTCTTCTGAGTTTCCAATGTTCATTATACCATTCTATATACCTTTGCAGACCATAAGAAATATGGTCTTAGCTTTCACTTATAAGTGATAACATACAGTTGGTTTTTCATGGGGGCAAACAGCATGAATAGACTTTTTTCAAAAACAAGATATGTAAATGGCCAATAAATATATTTTTTAAATTCAACATCACTAATCATTAGTGAAATTCAAATTGAGACCACAATGAAATAAACCATCCTACACCAGACAGAATGGCCATTATTAAAACCCCAAGAAGCAATAAATGCTGGTATGGATGTGGTGAAAAAGAAATGCTTATACACTGTCGTGAAGACCTAGCACTGAAACAAAGAACAAAGTACCATATGTTCTCACTCATAAGCAGACCTTGAACAATAATAATACTATAAGAAAGAGATTGGCAGTAGTGGGAAACTGTCGGCAGGGGTGGGATTGGCAGTTGAGGGAAAATGCTAGGGGAAGGAGGGGCATACCTCATCAACAAGGGTACCTGCATGATCAACGTTTGTATACCTAACCCTGAATTATACCCCACATCTTTATAATAGAAAAAAGAAAGGATAAAAAAAGAATATAAACTAGTACCACTTCTATGGAAACCATTATGGAGAATTCTTAAAATTTAAAAGATATGAACAAAATCAAAATGTCCTTTGTGTGTACTCAAATATCATGCTTTATTAAAGTGAACAAATACAAATGTAAGTGAATGACATTTTAAAATATAAAATATGTTATTAAAGATTGCAAACATTAAAGATCAAAGATTGTGATTTCTATTCTTTGAATTTGTTATTTTAACAACTTTACTTTATTCACATAATCCCAGTCTCTAAAAATACATCTATAATAAATACTATTTGTTTAGCATTTGCTAGTTTTTTCCCCTCCTATAACTGAAAGGCCATCAATATTGATCTGGTGGTTCAGTGTAAATCCAGTGACTATCATAAGTAGTATCAGAATGTAGGAAAACAAAATGACAGAGGCTAGTGAGCTACCATAAAGACTACATAAACTCTGAATAGTTATAGTAATAAAAATATAATGTTTATTGAGCATTAATGCTCTGGTAAGAGATTGAAGGCACTAACAAAAAATGATTTCAAGTGTCTTTATTTTCCAATTTTATAGATGTTTTTAATAGTCTCCTGTGGCTACAATACTAGAAAACTTGCATTGTATATAAAGTAGCAACAGAATTAAGTAAAGCCCTAAAAATTATACTGTCTTATTTTTAAAATGTATTACATTAATACAGTCATGCATCACTTCATGACAGGAATACATTTTCAGAAATGTATTGTTAGGCAATTTCTTCATCGTGCAAACATAATAGCGTGACTTGCACAAATCTAGGTAGTAAGTATAGCCTACTACACACCTAGGCTTTATGGTACAGTCTGTTGGCTCTTATTCTACAATCCTGTACAGCATGTTACTGTACTGAATACTGTAGGTAATTATAGCAAAATTGTGAGTATTTGTGTATCTAAATATATTTTAACATGGGGAAAGTATGGTTAAAACATGGTGTAAAAGACGAAAAAATGGTACACCTGTATAGTTCACCATGCCTAGAGCTTGTAAATCTGGAATTTGCTCTGGATGAGTCAGTGAGTGAGTAGTGAGTGAATGAAAGTAGTGAGACTTTAGTATATTACTGTATACCACTGCAGACTTTATAAATCACGTATACTGAGGCAGTATTAAATTTATTAAAAGTAGTTTTACTTCAATAATAAATTAGCCTGGATTACTACAACTTTTTAACTTATAAAGTATTCAATTTGTTTTAATTCTTTTTCTCCTGCAATAACTCAGCCCAAAACACACATTGTACACCTGTACAAAAATGTATTATGTTTTATATTCCATTATGTTTTTTCTATTTTATACTTTTAGTTTTTTTTTTTTACTGCTTAAACTTTTTTTGAAAATGAAGAAATAAACATGCACATTAGCCAAGACCTACATAGGATAATGATAATCAAAATCACTTTCTTGTGCCTCCACAATTTTTTCCCAGTGGAAACTCCACAGGGGCAATTACTCATGGATCTGTCATCTCCCAACAATGCATTCTACTGGAATACCACCTGAAGGACTTACCTGAGGCTAAGTTAACTTTTACAGTAAAATTTTAAAAATAAATAGGAGGAGTATACTCTAAGATAATAGTAAAATGTAGTAAATACATAAACAAGAAACAGTCATTTATCACCATTATCAAATACTCAGTACTGTACATAATTATATGTGTTATACTTATATACAGTTGGAAGCTCAGCAGCTTTGTTTATACCATCATCACCACAAATACTTGAGTAATGCGTTGTGCTATCATTACAATGGCTAAGATGTCAATGGGAAATAGAAATGTTTTGCTTCGTTATAGTATTATGGGACCACCATCACATATGTAGTCCATCATTGACCAAAATGATATGCAATACATGCCTATATTATGATTTTCAGATAAATCATGTAGAGAGGTGATATCAGCAAGATGTCAGAGTAGAAGATTTCTCTTGCAACACTCCCCTCTGTAAAAAAACTGATATGCAAAAACAAGAATAATACATTCTTGTATGCGCCAGAACTAAAGGAAGAAGCGGAAATATCCCTGAACCCACAGAAACAATTCATGACCAATAAGTGAAACTGTCATTTCAGACCAAACCTCTACCTCCTTTAAGTCAGTATTACGATCTCACTGATTATTTCTCTAGATCCTTGGATTCTGAGGTGAAAAAAGAAAATTGAAGGTGAATGTTTGATCTCTCCACTAGTCTGGAAATTTTTGCAGGAAAACCATTCCAGTACCTTCTCATGGGAAATACTGTGATTGCTAGGAAGGCTGAACCACCTGCATTGAAATGGAGACAAATAAGTAGGTGTGCTAATGGCAGTGACTGTTACATAGATCTTGGCTGCTGTTTTGTGTTCGAATCAGTTGGGATGCCACACTAAGGAGACTGGCAGGTGCCACAGTGCTGCAAGGGGCACAACCTGTGGGAAGGCAAAAAATCTCTGTCTTGAGTTCGCACAGAGTCCAAGTGTTTGTATGGAGCCTTTACCTGACCTGGAAACAACTAAAAGGCTAGCCATTAGGTTCTTGGGCTTGCTTAGTTTTCTCCAGGCCCTAAAACCATTGCAGGTCTGTGTTTAAGTTCCTATGTGGTGTTTAAGTTCCAATGCCTGCAGTAAGTCTTCCCAGAATGGGAAAAAATGCCAAGGTAGTGAGTTAGTTCCAGTGTAGTGTTTTAGTTGTGGTGTTGTCTGTAAGTCATTCGCAGAATGAGTATCCACAGTGGGTGAGAGATTAAGTACTAATATTAAGTAGTAAAGATCTAACACTATTAAAAAAAAAACATGTGCAAAAGCTGGAAAAAGTGGTATAGTCTTCTCAAATGCACTAGGCAACATTGTAAAGACACAAGGTTTATGAAAACTCAGGAAAAGGTGACACCACCAAAACAATGACAACAGCAATGACAAAGATCCAGTAAAGGACCCAGAAGAATTGACAATCCATCAAATGTCTAAAAATAATTCTGGGCCGGGCTACGTGGCTCAGTCTGTAATCCCAGCACATTGGGAGGTGGAGGCAAGTGGATTGCCTGACCCCATGGGTTTGAGACCAGCCTGGGTGACTTGGCGAGACCTCATCTCTACGATAAAAAAATCAAAAATTAACTGGGCGTGATAGCACTTGCCTGTAGTTCAGGCTCCTTGGAAGGCTGAGGCAGAAGGATCGCTGGAGCCCAGAAGGTCGATGCTGGGCTGGCCATGAGCATGCATGCCACTGCACTCCAGCCTGGGTGAAGGAGTGAGACTTCAATTCAACAACAACAAAAAAATCTGGTTAAGCCTCTTAAAGATATTCAGGAAATCACAAGAAATCCCAAATAAAAAAATTAAATAAAATTTGAAACACAATCATGAAATAAAATGAGAAAATTTACAAAGATAGAAACAGTTTAAATAAATAAAAATCTTAAATATAAAAAAACTACAACTGAAGTGAAAAACTCATTAGAAAACTTCAACAGCAGACGTGATCAGAAAGAGGAAAGATCAGCTTGCTCAAACATAGAACATATGAAATTATCCAGTCAAAGGAGAGACAAATGAACACAAAGAATGAAGAAGGTCTACTACAGGGATTATGGGACGTGTTCAAGCAAATTACCATCCTCTAATAGAAGTTTCCAAAGGAAACAAAAGAGAAAAGTATCTAGATAGAATGTTTAATGAAATAATGGTTGAAAATGCTTCAAATCTGGACAAAGATAACTGCATCAAGGTACAGGAATCTCAAGAAGTCACCCAAAATAAATTTGTCAAGATACATCAAAATCAAACTATCAAAAATCAAAGATAAAGAAAGAATACTTACAGCAGCAAGAGAAAGCCTACATATAACATTTACCATAGCTCCAGTACTAATTTCAGTGGGATTTTCAGCAGTAACCTTGCAAGCCAGGAAAAAGTGAGATGATATATTAAAAGTGCTGAAGGAAAAAAAACACATCACCCAATAACACCAGACTCTGAAATGCTATCCTTCCACCATAAAGAAGAAATAAAGACTGCCAAATGAAAGCTGACCTGTCTTATAAGAATTGCTACAAGAAGTTCTCCAATCTGAAAGAAAAGCATACTATCATATCGAAAGATAATATTTCAAGTTATAAAATTCATTGGCAAAATGAAGCATACATACATGTTCAGAATACTCTTAAAGTATAATTGAGATGTGTAAACTACCTATGTCTTTAGTATCAAGATGAAGTGAACAAACTATTAAAGAAAATAATATCTACAATAATTGGTTAAGAGATAAGCAATATAAAAAAGATGAATTTTGAAACTTCAAAAATAGAAAATGTGGAGGGAAAATGGTGTTAAAGTGCATGATTCTCACGGAAGAGTTGCGCTAGATTTGTGACAGAAATGAAAAAGCCATTTTCTTCAATTTTTGTGAAATATCAAATGAGAATCCAATAAGGAGAAGTTTTATCTCATACAAATAAAAGATTCAGCTTAATTATACAATAGGTAAATGGCACTAAAATTAAAAATTGATGTGACTTTTATATAATTAGATTAATTATGCAGCATAAAAATTCTCTAAATTATAAACTGAAATTTTCTTTACACTCACTGATTAAGTTTAGTGCACACAAGATAAATCCCCATAAACAGGAGTATTTATATAGATTCTACTGAAATTTGTTTTATCTACTTAATTAAAGAAAAGTTGAACTATATGAAGACAGACAACATTGTATGCTTCAGTCTTTCCCAGGGACACACACACAAAAAGACTTATCCCCAGAAGAGTAATGTAGCAGTTTGAATTGCTAAAAGTAAGTTTAAACTAAAACTACAGATGTGATAGATATGAGATTAGTTAAATTAACAATATTCAACTGCATAAACATGCTACAATGTTTAATTGACATTGTATTATTACATTTTAAATAAACAGAAAATTCATTATGCAAATAAGTCTCAGTACAATGAAATCATATTTTCAACTCTTAACTTGATACTTGTCCCTTTTGTAAGTGTTTGCCTTGACTTAAAGTTGTTTCACTGCACATACATGTTGGAAGAAAATTGACTCCTCAAACATTTGCCCCTACAACAGTATAAAAAAAAATCTAGACCATTAATAAATATTTCTTTGTTTTTTTTTTTTTTTTGAGTTGGAGTCTCACTGTCGCCCAGACTGGAGTGCAGTGACCGCTCCCGGCCACCGCAGCCTCGACCTGGTGGGCTCCGGCGATCCTTCTTCCTCAGCCTTCCAAGTAGCTGGAATTATAGGTGCGCACTACCACACCCGGCTAATTTTTTGATTTATTGTAGAGATGAGGTCTCACCAAGTTGCCCAGGCGGGTCTCAAACCCGCGGACTCAGGCAATCCACTCACCTCAGCCTCCCAAGGCGTGGGATTACAGGCTGAGCCACCGAGCCCGGAAATAAATATTTCTGATCACCAAAATAAGAATGACAAATATAGTAGCAACATTGCACTCTTTTAGGAGATGTCAAATTTTCATAAAATTTCATAGTCTTCCCTTTTTGGACCACATAAAAGTACAGTGTAGTGACTATAATATATTGTATACTTAAAAATTGCTAAGAAAATAGATCTTAAATGTTGTGCCAATAAAATTGACAAGTATGTGAGGTAATGGGTATTTTATTTGACTATTATACAATGTATACATTTGCAAAACATCAACATTGTGTACGCTAAATATATACAATTTTTATTTGTCTATATTACCTTAATAAAAGACTAAAATATCCATAATGTTAAAGGAATAGAGTTAAACATAATCTTTGCAAGGATTTTGTTTGTTTTCTTTTTCTATTAATGGATTAACTGAGGCTCATATCCTAGTGCAACCAGCAATTTAGAAACAATGTAGCAATAAAATCTGAGTTCTTTTTATTTTTTTTTTGCGGGGGCTGCCATAGTTCTGTATTTTATTTTATATTTTATTTTATTTTGTTAAAGATGTGGGGTACAAGTCAGGATGTTCAGTACACATTTATGAGTGGGACCATGTGGTAATCCATTGAGCATTCTATTATGGCTTGTAGCTTTTTTCTCAAAACATGCATTAGATTTTTAAATTCATTTAAAATGTGTGCTATTCTTTTTGTTTTCTTTTGTTTTGTTTTGAGTAGGAGTCTCACTCTTGTCAACCAGGCTGGAATGCAGGGGGACACTCAGGGCCATCGCAGTCTGGATCTGCTGGGCTCAGGCGATCAATCCACTACAGCCTTCCAAGTCCTGGAACTACAGACGCATGCCACCACGCCCTATGTGTTATTCTATTTTAAATAAATTTCATGGTATCTTATTATATATGCTTTAGGTAGGTAGATTCAAATCAGAAATAAATTCAGTTAAATATGAACATAATATGCATAAAGGAAAATGTCAAGTACTTTCATCATACCATTCTCTTCAGAGACTATAAAATCTCTATGAAGCGGTGGTTCAAGCCTGTAATCCCAACACTTTGGAAGGCCGAGGAAAGAGGATTGCCTGAGCCTGCAGGTTCAAGACCAGCCTGGGCAACATGATGAGATCTAGTTTCTACAACAAATCAAAAAGTTAGCCGGGTGTGATAACTCAAGCCTGAAGTTCCGGCTACTTGGAAGGCTGAGACAGAAGGATCACCGGAGCCCAGCAGGTCACCGCTGGGGTGGCCATGAACGTGCCACTCACTGCACTTCAGCCTGAGCGATGGAGTGAGACACACACACACACACATACACACAAACTCTATGAAAATTATATAAGTTGCATTTAAAAAGATAAATATAAAATAGTTTAAAAAACATAATTAACTACATTGTAATGAGTGTAATGAAAGCACTTTAAGTAACTATAGTTACTTGGTATAATAATTAATATAATGAGTATATATATATGTATTATATAATCTTTATTATTTACAATAAGTAATAAATAGCTAAATGTTTGAGTACTTATGTCTTGTAGTTTCAGCAAGTATGTAATGTTCATTAAGAAAAATTATAACTTATACTGCTTATATTAAGTTATATTACATTATGTTAAAAGCAATCTCTTTAATAACATAGACAATTTTTATAATGTGAACAAATTTCTTCAAAAAGTTAACTTAAAATTTATACAATTAATATAAAATGTAAACTTATATTTATTTTAAAAATTGAATTTGTGATAAAATGCCTTTTCAGAAATAAAAATGTGCATCCCCATAGGTTCCTCAGTTAATTCTAATAAAGATTTAAAGAATAAATAATACTATTCTGTGAAAATTCTTTAAGATAATTTAAAGGAGTGAATGTATCCCAACAGTATTTATGTAGTCACATAATCCTGAAATTGAAATCTGACAAAAATCTTTTAAATTTATTTACCTACGTACCTATTTATTTTGAAAGAGACAAGTTCTATGCTGCCCAAGCTGGTCTCAAACTCCTAGGCCCAAGCAATCCTCCTGCCTTGGCCTCCCAAAATGCTGGGATTGCAGGTATGAGCCACCACACCTGGCCTCCCAAAGATCTTATTTAAAAAAAATTTTTTTTTCATTTTTATTATAAAGATATGGGGTACAATTCAGGGTTAGGTATATAAACATTGATCATGCAGGTACACTTGTTGATGAGGTACGCCCCTCCTTCCCCTAGCAGTTTCCCTCCAATACAATCATAAGCAGAAATACAAATTGTTCATAATAAATATAGGATAAATAAAATATTAAAAACAAGTGAAATTTTTCCTCAGAAATGAACAATTGAGTTAACGTTAAAAAATAATTCATTATGAGAATCCTGACATTAATACAAAAGAGCAGAAAAGGAAACATAATAGCATTTCAATAAGATTAGTAAAGCATTTGGCTGAACCCCTTACTATGTCACAACAAAATTTATTAGTAGAAGAGAATTTCCTCAATTTGGTAAGAGTTAGCAAGCAAAAAATATACAAACAAAGAAAAACCCAGATATCCACAATTAGCATGAAACTTAGAATTGGGAACATAGCAGCACTGGTTTTTGTACAATTTCTATTCAACTTTGTACTGAAGGTCCCAGCAAATATAATGATACCAAGCAAAATAAAGTGAAGTATGATAAAAACCCTTCACTACTATAAATAAAAATATACATGAAGATTGGATACAAAATTAAATCCATCTTAACTTCCAGAAGATAGAATTGTGTATACTGAAAATTCAAAAATAATTGCAAGCAACTCACTAACGTCATTGAGCAACTTTAGCTAGTTATAGTTAAAATGGAAATATACTAAAAACCCATACCATTTATTTGTTCCAAAAAATACATTAAAATTTAAAATAACATAATATTTGCAATATCAAAAAATAGAGCAATATCTAGTAATACATCTTGCAAAATAACAGATCTAACCAAACAGATTTTTAAGATTTCTACACTGAAAATTAAAAATAATCCTGAGACAAATTTAAGAACACTCAAAAAAAAAGGAAGAGATAGATGATGTTAATAAATCAGAAGTTGGTAATATTGAGGTGTGTCCCTTATTTACCAGTGATACATAGATTCAACAGAATACATATCAGGATTCCAAGAGGATAATACAAAGAAATGTAAATGGAAATTTCAAGCTTTGTTTGTACATGCAAAGGACATGATCTTGTCAAAATAATCTTGTGTGTGAAGTATAAAATTGGGGAATTTATACTGCCTGATCTTAAGACACACTAGGATGCTATAGTCACCAATGTGGTATTGGGTAAAGACAGAAAAACAGAGTAATGATATAAAATACAGTGCTTGGAAATAGACAGAGATTCTTAACTTTACAGCTATTTACTAAGTCACTTCAAGGACTGTGGGAAAGTCTCCAAATACACACACACATTTATATAATATGTATTATATTTCATATACGCCTATTATATATTATATACATAATATAGAGTTTTATATTGTTGCAGCTATTTATACACACATATATACATATATTTTACATTATATATTATATATTTTATTGTGTATACATATATTATATATAGTCTACTGTATATATGTGTGTGTATATATATATATAAATGTGTGTGTGTGTGTGTGTGTGTGTGTGTGTGTATAGCTACAACAACCTGAAACTCTTTTATGAGAAAAAAATAAAACTTTAGGTGTATATTACAATATTCACATCAATACATTAGTGAAAAACTATGGACCAAAATATAAACTTCAACAATAACCTTTCTTGAATAAAACATGTACATATTTTTCAACCTTAGGCACACTATATATATTTTTGTCTGTCACTAAAAGCAAAAAATCTAAAATAAAATAAAATAATTAGACTCCTACAAAGTTAAATCATATGCAGACACAACAAAGCCTGAAACAAAATATTTATGGTACATAAATGTGACAACTTGCCGGGCTCGGTGGCTCAGCCTATAATCCTGCGCCTTTGGGAGGCTGAGGTGAGTGAATTGCCTGAGCCCACGGGTTCGAGACCTGCCTGGGCAAGCAAGATCTCATCTCTACAATCAATCAAAAAATTAGCCGGGTGTGGTAATGCGCGCCTGTAGTTCCAGCTACTTGGAAGGCTGAGGCGGAAGGATCGCCGGAGCCCAGCAGGTCGAGGCTGCAGTGGCCGGGAGCGGCCACTGCACTCCAGTCTGGGCGACAGAGTGAGACTCCAACTCAAAAAAAAAAATTTTAAAAAAATGTGACAACTTGTATGTTGAAATGTAAATAATTCTTACACCTATATAATAGGAAATAAGATAAGCAAAGTGTAAACACACATTACAAAAGTAGACTATATATGACATGTACTTTAAGGTTGTTCAACATAATTGATAAGCAGGGAAATGCAAATGAAATCTTTAATGTGATAATGCTTCCTATCTACTAGAATAGCTAAAATTTAAAAAACTAAAAATTAAAAATGTGACAACATTGTAGATTGGCAAGGACGGCAAAGCCTCTAGAACTTGATTATATTGCTACTAATGGTGTGAAAACCTCTTTGGAGACTGGCAGCCTCTTATAATGTCAACTACACAGACATTTAACCTATGATACAGCAGTAGCACTAGTTTTTAACTCAGGATTTTAAAAAATGATATATGCCATCAAAGAAATCATACAAAAGTACTTAAAGTAGTCCTATTTAAAACAGCACAAACTTGGAAACAATCAAAATATCCTTCAAGAGGAAAACAAGTAGAAAATATTCAATAGAATATTTCTCAGTAATGTTTAAAATGGAACAACAACAAAAAAACCCAAAAAGAGTATGTTAAGCAAAAGAAGTCAAACAGAAAATAGCACATGTATACTTACAGTAAATCAATATGGATCCAAATTAATCTAAAACGATAAAAGTCATGGAAGGATTAGGAGGGTTACCAACAGAAAAGGTACATAAGAAGTCCTCTTGATGAGTCTTGATGAGTTGGAAACAAATTTTATTTCATTTTGAATGGTAGCTGTAGAGATTTATGCAATTATCAAAATCAAATGAACTGAACGCTTAAAATCTATAATTACATTGATTATATATTACATATACCTATTTTAAAATGTTTGTTCGATGAGAAACATTCTCCAAGTCATTTTATTGTTTTTTGAAAAGAAAGAATCTTTAACTATACACATTCAAAAGAAATAACAATTATGTAAGGTGAATTTATATGAACTTTTTATGCCTTGCTCTTATATAGTTTTTCAAAAGGACAAATAATATATATATATGTATATATCAAATATGAAAAACATTTTCCCTATATTTGACATTGGTTTACTATGTATACTTTTAATTAGTTTTAGAGTAAAGTTAATTAGGTAGTGTGAAATAACTCTTTGATTTTAAGAATTAAATCATATGCTGTTTTGCTGATATTTAAATATGAGCCAAACACACCATGAAACTTATTGCCAAAGTCGCTAAGCTAGTGAAATGATCCCTTTACCGCAAATGCATCTTCATTTTCACTATAATCATTGCATATCTCTTAACTACTTCAAAGTACTGAAAATTATAATCTCTTTTGGCAAATATCCTCCAAAGGGAAGTAAACTGATATAAACTGAGCAGATATAATTTAACAACATAATCCTTAATTTGTCTGGGTAGCCTTTCTTAATATCTGTCAATAGACAAGATCTTCTATTATACCCTTTCATAATACTCTGTCTTTTAAAAATTATTATGTAATGGAGTTATACCTTTTAGTTTCACAGGATATGATTTTGATTAACCATTTTGAGAGCATGATCTTTTTGTTGTTTGCTCTTTATCATTAGCATCCTAATCACTGAACACAGTGTCCGGAACCTAAAGAAATCAGAAATGTTTGGAAGATTGAAAGAATATTAAATGAAAAGTAATGTTTTGCCGGGCTCGGTGGCTCAGCCTGTAATCCCGCGCCTTGGGAGGCTGAGGTGAGTGGATTTCCTGAGCCCGCGGGTTCGAGACCCGCCTGGGCAACTTGGCGAGACCTCATCTCTACAATAAATCAAAAACTTAGCCGGGCGTGGTAGCGCGTGCCTGTAGTTCCAGCTACTTGGAAGGGTGAGGCGGAAGGATCGCCGGAGCCCAGCAGGTCGAGGCTGCGGTGGCCGGGAGCGGCCATTGCACTCCAGTCTGGGC
>CAUYQG010163682.1:0-7500 GCA_963574415.1 Tarsius wallacei
CCTGTAATTTCAGCTACTTGGGAGGCTGAGGCGGAAGGATCGCTGGAGCCCAGCAGGTCGAGGCTGCGGTGGCCGGGAGCGGCCACTGCACTCCAGTCTGGGCGACGGAGTGAGACTCCAACTCAAAAAAAAAAAAGAAAAAGTAAAATATACTTTTGTAGCCTTCACAATTTAATACAATGGAAAAGATGTAAAATTGAATAAAGAATAATTTTTAAAATTTTGAGTAAGTATTAGGAAAATCAGTTTCCATTAGATGAGACAGAATAAAAAAGGCTGTGTAACAGGTATTTCCCTTCTCTGGTAGTAAGTTTACTATGCTTGGGCATATGGAAGTTCACCTCCTTTCTCCTCTCACTGGTGCCTATTTCCCTTTGCCAGTATCTCACCAGCGCTGGGAGCATAGACTGGCCCACCCAGGATCCGAAGCTCCTGTGAAAAGGGTGACCCGACCTTAGTCACTGCAGGAAGGAAGCATGGCATGTGTGCCATGGACCTTCTGAGGGTTTTGTTGTTGCTTGTTCAAGAAGAGGGAGAATTAACAGCCTTTTTAAGAAAAAGCAGTGCTTGGTACATCTTAGGCACAGTCCTGTGCATTTAACATGCCCTCTCATCTAATGTTCACAGCTCCTCCTGAGGAGATATCGTTATCCCACCTTGTAGGCCAAGAAAGGAGAACCTTAGAGAACATGATTGCCTAAAGTAACATAGAAAATTGAAGAGCTGGGATTCACACAGAGGTCTGTTTGGCTCTCAAGTCCTCTGGGTTCTCTGTACTGTACTATAGACATCCTCAGGAGAGGAGTGGAGTGAAATTTAGAGTTTGTTAATACCATTAACTTTAAAAATCGAATAGAATCTGGCCTCTATCCCTCATTTCAAATTGAATCACTTAAGGGGGATGACAACATATTGATTAGGGAGAAACTATCTGTTAGAGGTAAAATTGTTTGCCATGTAAATGTGCTGGCATGTTCCATTATACACAACTTAGCATTTCAACATTTCATAATGTTACATTTAATTAGGCATAGTACATAAAGTATGCATCACAAGTAAACATGAGGAAACACAATGGCGATTTTTCTAAGATTTGTGCTTCATAAATTTTCAGTTTGCTGATTTCAGTAATGATGTTTTACTGTCAGCTGCTTCCTTTCCAAACAAGTGTGGATCCTTTCCCTGACCCAGTGTATATGTTGAAGAAACACCAAGGATGAACTGTAAAATTTTGCATTTCTGCTTTTGAAGATTGCTGTTAAGGAGTCATGTTACTCTTTTATTTAGTGCTGTTATTAAGATGATCAATAAATGCAGTGATAGAATTTGAAATGTAAGATACAATTAAAACTAGTTGGTTAATAAATTGGCTTTCAGTGACTGTAGAGAACTTGTAGATGGCTTGGCTTTTTATTTTGAGCATAGGATTTTTCTTAAATGCAAAACTGCTTGGGAAATTTTAATGGCTTGAGACTTACAAAGTGTTTGGTTTTAATTATTTTAAGAATTTTCAGACCCACCAACCCCATTCTCCAGAACGAGTACAGAAAAGGGATTGGTCACTATTATAGCTCTAAGGCCCAACACAAGGCCCGGCACTTTTACTCAAAAAGATTGCCACCTGCCCCCCCCCAAAAAAAAGATTGTTAAATGACTTCTCAGTGATTTTTTTTTTTGGTTACTTTATTCATTAAAAAGTATATTTTTCTAGTTTAAAAGACCCTAATACTTGCTTATGTGAAGACAATTTGGATGATACTTGAAAACATGAGAAATACAAAAATAGAAATTACTTCTAAATCTTACTCTAAATAGTAGTTGAATGTTAGTACTTTTTTCCTGTGCATGCAAGTGCGTGTATGTGCATCTGTGTATGTCTATGTGTAGGTATTTTTACCAAAAGATAAAAAAGCTCATGTTGTATGAAAAGAAAAAAGTACCCTTTCCTCCTCTTTGCAGTATATTATGAATATTTCACCATGTCGATAAATATTTCTGCTCAACATGATCTTTAATCAATGATTGTATTCATTATACAGATGTACTATAACTTTAATCTCTTTTGTTGCTATTAATAAGTAGGACTGTAATGACTATCTTTGTACATACATCTCAAAATATTTCCTCCAGATATATATATATATAATTTATATATATGTATTTATGTAAGTATAAAATATTTGCTGACTTACTCTCCAGAAGGGTTATACTAAATAATAAGTAAACTGTATCTATCCCCCTTAGGTTTATTTCTTTAATCAGAACTTTAAAAGAAAGTCCTGGAGCTGACAGATTTGTTCTCTGTCTAGCTACGAAAGGTCATTGTGATACATGGAAGTGGTTGCCTGAGTGAGCCCCTTTTTATAGCCAAAGGTCTTCAGGCACACCCCATCTGAAAGGTGCCACACTGTGCTCACACAGAGAAGTCAAAATGTAACCAGTTAGCCTGATCACATAAGGCCAAGAGTCTTCAAACAGGGTACGTGTGCCTTTTTCCAAAGGGGACTCTGGCATGCATAGTTTTAAAGTGTTCACTGGCCAGCTTTCTTTATGTATATGTGTGCTCCTTCCCCCAGTCCCGCTGCCTCAAAAAGTTGCTGTGATGGAAGCATTGGGTCCATTTTCTTTTACCCTTCTTCCCTTTCCCACCTTCCCTTTTCCCACTTTATGAACAAAAGGGATATTCCCACCCAGTACCCTAAAGTCCATTGCCTGTAAGTGTGAGACCCCTCTCATGTGCCCAACAAGGGATAGTATGAAATATTGGTGATCGCCAAACCGCCTTCAGTCAACACTATTAACCCTCCTCCTCCCCCATTAGGAAATGCATGTCTGATAAAACCTTACTTTTGATGGTCAAAGTAAGTATTTTTATTTAACAAAATAAGAATTTGTATTGCTTTGATTAATTTTAAATTAACTGTAATGATAGCTTAATCCAGAAGAATATAGTAAACATGTAGAGTCTTATAATTACAGGAAATAAAAACAATTTCAAATTTTCAGTTTCCATATATTCCTTTTGTAGAACGTAAAAGTATATTGCATTAGGATAATATGGGAAAGAAATGAAATATACTTTCAAGAACAAAAAAGATAAAATTTTAGACTTGAAAAGTGAGTTTATGTATTTTTTAAATGAATAGTGGGTATCAAATTGCTGCGCTATATCTGTTTGGTTGGATACATTTTAAGAATAGTGTTACAGTTTTATTTTAAAATGTCAACATTTATGACATACTGAAATCACATTGTTTACAACTGTATAGGCTCACAATGAAAAATTGTAGGTGCCAACTTAAAAAATGTGCAAGGGAGAAAAAAATGTGTGAGAGGGTCCAAGATTTTTCAAATTTAATTTAGGGAGAATTCTTGCAAAAAATATACAGACCACTGACACTGGACAGGGTGGCCTTACCTGGCCTCAGGTGGCTTCACTGGCCCCCATCCCCCACTGTGCTTCTACAGATTCTGGACTCCACTTCAGCTCTGTCCCTCCACTCAACAGTGACAACAGTGTGCCCTGGGGTGGGGTTGAGATGACCTGCCAAGAGTCCCTCTTTAGGCTTTCCCTCATCGGAGTCTCCCCTTCCACTCCACTCCTTCCCCAGGTACCAGTGTTTCCTGCCTCTCACTGTCCACTCCTTCCCCATTAGAAATGTTCCTCCTGTGGTAGTCTTCTTCTCAGATGTCGTGTCTTCCAGAAGCACTTCTAGATTCTCTCTCTCTCCCTTCCTTTAGATTGTTTCCTCCTCCCTCTTTTACTATAAAAAGAAAGTTTAGAGGTCAAGAAGGGAAAAGTTAGAAAATAGAATAAAAGTCTCTGGGATCTTGGCATGATCCAGGGAAAGGAGGCAGCAGCTTACATTTTTTTGCTTTATTTGTGTCAACATAAGCTTTTGGAGGGTTCTACTTCTGAAATGTGGAACCTGAGTTCAAGTTCCAACTTACGTCAGGAGTTTCCTCTGCTTTTCCAGACCTGCTAGAACATGAGAACATCACAGTCCTGCAAGTTTTACTAATTATTTTGAGTGAATAGCATTGCCTTTATAAACAGGTTGTAAATCTAGGCAAGTAGAGGCTATCTGTTTATTTTTTCATCTCCCCACAACACCTAATACAATATTAACCAGAACATATGTTCAGTAATTTATTTATGTAAATGTATATAATCAGTTTCCCAATTGATTATTTAAAAAAGAAAAGCTGATGAGGAGTTCTGGGGTTGAATTCTGGATCCATCACACTTTGCAGTGAGATTTTGGGCAATTTGTATAGGGACTGAATCTCTCATTTCTTCATTGGTAAATCATGGGTGATAGTAATAGTTAATAGTTATCAGTAAATGGTAGGTGCCAAAGTCATTAATGTACTCAACAGTTCTGTGAGGAAGACATTACTATCACATGTTATTCTCATTTTATATGAAAGGAAACACTAACCTGTCCAGAGTCACTCAGCTTAGTGAATGGCAGAGTGTGAATTTTAGGCCAGATTCTGAGTCCAAAGCACTTAATCATTATGTGATGCTACCAACATCTGACTTACCTACCTCTCACAGTCAAAGGTTCTAAGTGAGATGATGATTAAAAGCTTTTTGAAAAGGTAAAAAGGCTATGTACGAGTTGAGTAAGGTTATTATATTATGTGGAAAACATTTTTCCTTTTAAAAGTGGCCATCTACAGCTGAATGGGGTGGGGGAATGCATGGCCATAGTATATGGGAGAGTTGGGGAGCTTTTCTGGCCACTTCTGGGCCTTGCAGAAAGGTTCCAGAAAATCAGTAGCTTGCATAATGTTCACTCCTCATTCCCCTAATTACCAGAGGCTCAGTCTGGGGGCTGATAACAATGAACATCAGTAGAAGGAGTACTTGTGCTTTTATTCTCATTTTTAATTGATCTTGAAATTCTTGCCTGGCCCTTCGCCTTCGGCACACCCCAGAGTCGTGAATCCTTGATACATGGCTCAAAAGAGACACACAGGACAGTGTATTCCCTTTCCGTCCCCAGTTTCCTGCCTGTGTTTCTATTCTGGGACCAACATACAGACCATTCCATCAGGGATAGAGCCAGCCCTAATCTCCTTCCTTCACAGTGGTGCAGCCTGACCTTTTGTGAGCATGTGAGGCAAGGCAGCACATGATCTGCAGCTTTTGGTACTGCCTACCCAGTGAGGAGGGGTTCTTTTGCAACTATTTGTATCCATCTGTTTTTAAGAGGAGGAAAAACTTCCTGAATTTGGGTGTCAATTGATACATTAATGACACTGAATCCATTGCAGCAGTGTGGTCTTAATGGTTAATTGCTTCAATCCCCAAATCTGTGATATCAGAATATGACATGCACATTTTAATTTGAGGAATAGTTCAACATTTTTGGGTATTCATTTAGATGTGGTTATGCAGGTTAAACATAACGTATGATCACTGCTTCTTTCATTGCTTCCAATTAAACCTTGCTTGTTAGTTTAACCTCTAGGTAATCCCATCAAGCAATTGATGTCAAGGAAACACTGCCCACAGTAGCTTCGGATGAGTGGCCATTAATTTTAATTGCCTTGATATTAAAGATTAAGAAGTATTGGGACTAGCAGAATAGAAACGATCTGATGTCAAGCAAATCCACTTGCTAAAGCTTCCCCAGGCTGCTGGTGATATTAAAATTTTACTGTGAGAATTAAATAAACCTTTATTAGTGATGACTGTTGTTTGATTGGTCCAGGGGTATGCATAAACAGAAGATTCTTACATATCTAGAGATGAGACCTTCAATGGTACAGAGATTCCTCAATTATGAAACTGTTAATAAAGCTGTAATCTGATTTTCCGGGCTAGGTTTCATTAATGTATTATAGCTTCTCTGATTGTCAAGGTAATATTAACTACAAAGTACTGAATTCAACAGAGAATTGTTTAGAAGAAGAGAATTCTAAGATGGGCCTTTGTTGCTAAATTCAGAGTTGGGGAATTTTCATTAATTATGCTTAAGAAATGCCAAATTCCCTCTCAACCAGTACTATCCCCCTTTGCACTATAGATATATTCAATATTTAACTCTTTCTAAGGCCTAGCAGTCTTATTCAGAAAAGCTAGAGCGATTAAAGGAGCTTTTTCCAAGCCAGCTCTAGGTCTCCTTTTGAACTGAGAACATGCATTGTGAAAGGCAAGGTATGTTTGAAGAGAACTTGCTTTTACAAGCATAATCAGAACCAATGTATTTAGGGTCCTGTTTCAGTCTTGATTTGGAACTTTTCTATTTTTACAATCACATAATTCTGGTATGCATCCTAATGGTCACTGAGGCTGACTTGTCTGGGTACAGAAATCCCTCCCAAGTATCTGTCTCTATCCTACTCAAGGCCCTGGGCCCCACAATAGCATTGTCTCTGGCTTCTCCCGCTCTGCTTCCCTCTAGTGCTGGTCAGTGCCCAGATTCTGCCTTTCCTCCTTCATAGTATCTGCCTTCTGCACTCCTGCTGCTCTGCCTGGCTCAGGCCCTCATGGCCTCCTTGCCTGTGTGTCCTAACTCTTCTTCCTACTGCCATGTCCTACACATAGCCATGAGCATATGGAACTCAAGGAAAGGGATGCTGAAAAGGCCAGTGGTAGGATGGAGAGGTCCCTTAGGGCTGAGTTTGAGGGCCTAATGTTGTGACAGTCTGGATGTTGGAAGTAGGACCAATGAAGTGGTAAGGAAAGGGATCCAAATTGTAGTTCACTATCAATAAAGAGAACTTTATTCCCATGAGGACTACCCAACAATAGAATCAGGGATTTTGTGAGGTAGTGAATAGCACATCTCTGGAGGTGAAGATATCAGGAATACAAAGAGAATACTGAGGAGGCAGCACAGATCAGAGAATCCCTGAGTTCCCTCTTAGACCTATTGAATTGGAGTCTGTGGAAGGACATTTATATAGAAATCTCTTAAAAAGTGAGTGCTTTCTTCATAGAAGATAAGGACAGCAATGGATATCTGTGAGTCATCCACACAGGGAAGATAATTGAAATTTTGAATATAGATAAACTTGTTCAAGGAGAAAGAGAGAAGAGGGCCAAGAGCTGAGCCCTGAAGAAAACACACACACACATCCCCCGGTGTATCAGTGAAGGAGCAGATACTGGAGAAGCAGGAGCATAATGTTACAGAAGCCATGCGAAGAGCCTGCTCTAGGATGGAGGAGTGGTAATTACAAGTTTCAGACACCGTTGAGAAGTCAAACAAGTTGAAGAGAGAACGAAGACTGCTGGGGTTGGGATGGGTGGGATGCCTGTATAACTGACCCCATTGGCTACCTAGCCTTTGAGATTGTTAAGATTAAATGAGAAAGTGTATGCAAGGGCCTGTGAATAATGTTAGCACGTAGAAGATTCATTAAATGACAGTTATTAGCCGCTATATTTGACATGAAGAAAAGAAGATATATATTACAGTCCTTCAGGGGGAAAACGTGATGGTGGAACACAAACAGCTAGATGTCCTGATCTGTAGCCCATGT